>MQRK01228119.1:0-22256 GCA_001938485.1 Girardia tigrina
TTTAGAAAAGTTTAGAAAACTTTTGATTTTAAATATTTACTTATTTCAAATATTATTTATAAAAAATTATTTATTCAAAAATTTAAAGGATGGACTTTTCACATGAGTCCTTCACAATTATTTTAATGATAATGATTTTTATTGTTAAAATAATTATCATTAAAATAATATTAACCTCATACGATTCACAAAATAAAATGCTACTAATGAAAAGATTAGGCCCATCATTAAAGTTAAATTAATCCCTTTCTTTTATTCTCCTAGATGATCAGTAATTTTTATCGGTCTTTAGTATGAATAAACAGAATAAATAATACATTTTAATTTTAATATTATTAAAAGTTCTAGATAATAAATAATATTTTTTTCTTAAATATAAGATTTTTATATGATAATCCATAAAAATGACGATGATTTTCAGTAATACCAATTGAACACCTATCTTCAGCTTGTCTAATTATTGTGTCAGAAAACGCAAATTGCATTTAATCTTTCTCCATAAAGATGCTAATTCAACTGAAGTTTGATATCCATATTTATAATAATCTACAAAATTCTACATCAAAATGTCTCTTGAGGTATTTATGACAGTTTGATTCCTTGATAATTTAATTTCCTATCAATCTTCATATATCCTTAGTGTAGTTTAGGAATTCATTTGGGATTGCTATCGGATAACTCTCATCAGACTTTCAAATTTTTACACTTGATGTAGAATGGCTCCTCCAACAGTAAGATGAAACCGAAACAAAAAATAAAATTTGACAAAAATTTTAAGTAAAGCCATAAAATGTTTCTGTTTTAGTTAACAATATCGTTTTTTCTTCATCCATTAAGTACGAACTTTGAAAAATCAAAAAAAGTAATATTTGGTGAACCGATCTTATTTGGAGTAAAATAACGTAGAAATTTTTATGAAATAAAAAATCAAAAATGTGAGTGTGAGAAGTGGTTGCAACCTCAATATCAGGATTCATTTTTTTAACACCAAAATTTTTTTAAAATATTTAATACGCATATTAACATTAAAATATTTTTACCTTTAAATTAAAAAAAATAATAAATTATTCCGGTGAGATAAAAATTTAAATTAACCCCTCATATCCCTTCATTAAGAATTTTCTCAATTTTTCAACGTTTCGATCTAAAATTCTTCCATCTTCATTTATTAGTTTATACCTTCTGTCGTGTGTTTTCTCTACCACTTTATACAGTCCTTCATATTTATCTTTACTCTTTATCCCCGTTTCCACCTTGACTAGTACTTCATCTCCAATTTCGAAATTTCTTCTGGTTGTTGTGTCTTCTTTTTCTTGGTGTAAATTTATATATTGACTATGCCATCCTTCTCTGTATATTTTCTTACCGAATATAATTTCCGCTGGGCTCTTCCCTATTGTTTTCTGAAAAGTTGCGTTTAATTTGAATTCTATTTCCGGTAGTAGTTCCTCCCAGTCTGATCCTTTTTTGTATGTAACGATGCGTTTAAATATTCTCTAATTGTCCGAAATTGTCTTTCTACTATTCCGTTCGTGTTATGATGGTACTGACTCGAGTAACACATTTTTATATTCATTGATTCTGCCATGTCTTTGATTACCTTCGATTCGAATGTCTTGCCGCAATCTGTATGTATTTCCATCGGCGCTCCAAATCTCAAGATCCATTTGGTCATTATGATGTCTTTTATGGATATTTCATCCTGCTTGCTAATGGCTATCAAAGATATGTACCTACTAAACTGATCTATGATTGCAACAATATACTTTTTTCTTCTCCAAGTCTCCTTTATTATATCCTTTTTTTATTTTTTTTTTAAATATTTAATATGCATATTAACATTAAAATATTTTTACCTTTAAATTAAAAAAATAATAAATTATTCTGGCGAGATGTAAATTTAAATTAACCCCTCATAGTGAGCAACAGTTTTTTAGTACTTAACCTAAAGATTAATGAAATCATATAAAAAATAAACACCACAGAAATACAAATGAATTTCGTATTGCCCTATAAAAAGGACTATTGGCTATAATGGATTAATATCATCTGTTAATCAGTTATCATATCACTTTTCAGTGTAACTAAGTTGTTAGTTGATGAAATATTCATGAAAATGTTTATCTTGAGGGAACAACCCCTCCGGGGCCTCGTCTTCGAAACTCCTTGCATATATTGCAACTCAGATTTATCTCTGTGAGGATTTTGGGAAACCCTTCAACATATTTGAATTAAAATTTAACTAAACAACGCTTTACAAATTAATACAATATTAAAATACAAAATTGAATATTAACATACATCAAACTAAATATTTAAAAAAATTTAAAAAGAAGTTTAAATAACTTATTATAGTTTTTTAAAAAAAATATGAAATACAATATTTCAAAAATAATAAAATTTACATTTAATTAGACTATATCTTTATATTTACAATTTATTTTGATATTATTGATTTGTGCACAAAAAATGAAAATTTTGTTCAGAAATTTACTCAAACAAAATTATTGAAAATATTGTTGATATTAAAATGAAAGTTTCAAAAATGTCTTCATCTGAACCTAATGGTCTCAATGAAATGAAATCCTAAAGCTTAGTTTATTATTTCAGTGTTTGTGAAAAAATGAAACTGGAATTTTTATAAATTTCATAATTACTTAACCGTAATGAGACAAAAATAAATATAATGAAACATGTTTTCTTTTCATAATAGGACATTTAAATTACCTTTGAAGTCAACTTTAATTTACAAATACACATTCCTAATATTGAGCAAGTTCACTAATGATTTCATGCGTAATATTATGTGGTGCGTTCAATATGTACCCGATCTAAGGTAAAAAAATATAATAGCAAATTTTAGTTTTTTTGTGATTAAATAATTTTATTTTATGTTTAAAATTCAGAAATGATTTCATTTTATCAAACTCATTCAAATTTTTATTGCGACATTTTGAATTGTCGTCATTGTCATGATTCCAGACGTTAAGTGTTACAACCTTATCAAGGTTTTTATGTTGAAGAAGAAGACGTACAGTGAAATATACGATCTTTTGTAATCAACTTACCTACATGACTCCCCACTCTGACTTTTGTTAAATATTGGGTCAGTGAGTTTAAATGTGATCGCATCTAAGTTTTCTATCAAGAAAGATCAGGTCTGCCACAAGAAAATTTTGACACAAATGATGAAAAATTTCTGACGATTTTCTAAGAATAGTGTCAAATTACCATGAAAATGCTGTCGACGAAGCTCAAAATCAATATTGGTACATCCCATGCCAAATTTAAATCCATGAGGATCAGAAACCTGTACTCCAAATTCATACTGATTCAGATTCTTGTCTGGTGAAATGATGCAAAACCGCTAGAAGTGTATTCAGAACAATTTGAACATATGGGACCAGCGTGGAGAGACTTTCTGATAAATTTAGTTATGGAGGATGAAACCTTCCTCTCTATGTATTTTCCAGAAACTGAGTGCGAGTCAGGAGAGTGGAAACTGTCTGACAGAAGCCATTTTTGAAGATACAAACTGGAACAAGTCATGGACGAGAGATAATGCTTTCCATTTTCTGGGATTCTAAAAGTGTTATTCTCATGAATTTCGCTAATAAAAGCATCGCCATTAACACTGCCTATTACATCTAACTTGCGGTAACCACCAGAAAGAATAGACAGAAGCATAGAACAAGGCACTATGGATTCTTCACGCAAATGCACCAGTACATACAGTGGACATTTCTCAGGCAACAATTGAAGGTGCTGGACTAATGCTTGTGGATCATCCGCCGTACAGCCAGATTCGCTACCATAGATTTTTTACTTCTTCAGACACCTAAAGAAGCATGTGAGCGACATCTAGTCTGGATCCAAAGACGATTTGAAAGTTTCATGAAGGATTTTTTTGCAGCATGTGCCCCAGAAATTTTCATAAAGATGTTTTCAGAGTTGATTATTTGTTGGCAGAAGTCTGCGGAGCGAAATGGATATTATGTTGAAAAATGATGCTTAGATACATTAACGTTGTCCTGTTAAAATTGCCTTTTTTGGAATTAGTTTTCTTTGTCAGGCTAGGTTCTTATAGAACGCACGACGCACTTATACAAAATTTGTTGAAATAAAATATCTCTGGTATAAAGTTTTTTGAAAAAAATATATACGATGAAGTTAAATCTCACTTATAACTATAAAGTAGATACGAGAAACATATGGCACGAAAGCATGAAGGAAGCAGCAAACTATTTGAAACCAAATTAAGGAACTTTCTTTTGGTCGCTAATGTGATTGTTAAGATCAGAAAAATGGTTATCTTTTGAAAACAGTTGCGAAAAAAAGGAAATCAAAATAAACATTACTGAAGTAAAACCAAGTAAGTGAATGTTTTTCAAACAGTGTAATTAATTTGTTGCTGGAACTATCATGTTTGAAAAAATTTTACCATTGGTTCTTGAAGTCACTTATTCGTAATATATCTTCAACAGCGTATAAAGTGAACCTTTTACAGTATAAACTAGATTAAGTTCTCGAAGTAAAAGTATATAGTTGTGTATTTAAAAACGTCAACCAAATAAACTGTAAAGTTTGTTAATCAATCCAAAATATGGATAAAATAAACGCCTTACATTTTTCTAACCATTCAAAATCAGCCTTCATGTAGTTTATAGTATGCTATTCATATTTTGAACTCAGCAAAACAGATAATTATCTTCTTTTTAATTTTTATTAAAACAATTGACCATATGATAAGGAAGTATATAAATTATTTAATTGTTTCAGTGACTCTGGCGATGTGTTGAAAAAAATGGGCTCCGGGGACTTTTTTGGAGAAATTGGTATTCTGAATTTAGACGGTGGAGTAAACAGGTAGGTCGGGTATATGTATTATACTTATATTTGCAAACAATTTTACTTTTTAGGTAAAATAAGTGATATTTTTTAATATTTCTATTAAATTTGTTTTGTTTTGTAAAATGAAAGTTTTATTATTCATTACTGTATTTTCTTCTATTAGGGTGAACCAAAAGTCTTTTCGTATTTTCTACGTCTTTTTGTTCAATTGTTTCTTATTACCAAATAAAGATATTTTATATACATGTGTTATATGTTTTTAAAGCTCTTGAACTGCTCTATCACAATTTCAATGAAAACTTCTAATTAGTCGTTAATATAATTTTTATGGTCTTTTAGAAAAATCATGGAAAATTTTGAAATTAGTGTTCTTTTACGCCATTACTGGAAATAGGGCTTAAACGCAACTGCAACAACAAAGAAGATATGCGAAGTTGAAGGCGAAAATGTGGTCTCAAATCGTACTGCACAAAATTGGTTCAAAAGGTTCAATGAAGGCGACATTGACCTCGGAGACAATGCACGTTTAGGCCGATCTATCACCGTAGATTCCGGAGCAATTCGTGAAGCCCTCGACACAAATCCGTCAATAAGTACTCTCAGATTGTCGGCCGAACTCGATATTTCTCAAACATCCATTGTACGATACCTTCACCCTCTTGGCAAGGTCAATAGACGATTTCAGGAAGTACCTCATGAATTGACACAAATTCAAGCCGAAAAGCGTTTCGAAACTTATCAAAATTTGCTTGAAAATCCGAGCGATGACCGTTTCATCCGTCGAATTGTAACTTGCGATGAAAAGTAGGTTTACTTCAGTAATCTAGACCAACAAAATCAATGGTTGGATCCCGGACAAATGGCGAAACCGGTAGCGAAACGAGATCGTTTCTCAAGGAAGGCACTTTTGTGTGTTTGGTGGAATTTCGAAGGCGTGATTCACTTCGAGCTGGTTCCAAATGGTCGTACCATCGACGCTGACCTTTACTGCGCCCAACTTGATCGAATGTATGCGGCACTTGGCGAGAAATACCCCGCTTTGATCAATCGAAAGCGAGTTCTTCTACAACAGGACAATGCAAAACCGCACACCGTCAAAGAAACAAAGGAAAAAATCCAAAATCTCGACGCCTTTGAACTTCTTCCACACCCAGCGTATAGTTCCGATCTTGCGCCATCCGACTATAACCTTTTATGCTCTATGGCACACTTTCTTCGTGGTCGCAGCTTCAATAATCTAGCCGAGGTCGAAAACGTGTCACCAGTTCTTCGCTTCTAAGAACAAGGATTCGTACCGCAGTGGGATCGCACAACTTGCCCATAGATGGGTTAAAGTTATAGATTCAAATGGCCTTTACTTTGAAACTTAAATGTTTTTTATTTGTTGTAAAATTATGTTTACATTTTTAATAAAAAATACGAAAAGACTTTTGGTTCACGCTAATAATTGAATTAATTTTTCCCACGGAATTCTACATCTGATTTTCACATAAATATTACGTAATCCGGTAATCTACCTATATTTCTACCTTCGTTCAATGTTTTCATCAGCAGCTTTTTCATCTGAAATTTCTTTACCAGAGGATCTAATCGACGAAATCCTCTAACCCTCTTTCGGTTTCAAAATCAGAAATAATAACCCGGGCTCTTTGTCTCCTAGGGCTCGAAAACTTCATCTTTATTTTCGGTTTCAGAATCAGAAATAACCATGAATCTTTTTTGCTAGGAGCTATGTAAAAAGTATCTGTATTGTCACTGCTTGAAAATTCAATTTCCTTGACTTAATCATCTAACTCAATTTTGTTATCATCTTGGTCTATATCCATTGCACCAGATTCTTCATCTGATTGGTCTTTTTGTAGTTTGATTATTTTTTTTCAATAAATGACAATTTTTCTGATTTTTGCCTATAAAACCAACCTTTTATAACCAGATAAAATAAATATCAATTGTTATACCTTTTTCCAATAAATTACCTTTGTGATCAAATTATTCTGGTAAAAAATTAATTTTATAAAATTATAAAGTATCCACCAAAAGTGACTGTTCATACGCGATGTATAAATCAAAATGATAACAAAATATCTGATATGACTAATAAATGTTATGTGGAATGCAAGTAATTGTTGAATCACTCCATGCGTCAAATTGTGTCACAACCTTAAAAATAAGTATATGACGTCGATAATGCAAAATAAAGATGGTGCGGCAGCAGCGCAGTAGAAGCGCATTTTATCATATATTGATCTCCTACGAATCATCAAGGAGGAGGGAATGGTTTCGATTATGTTATTATTTAGTTCATCATTATTTTTATTATCATTTATATTTTTATTAACATTTTTATTTTTCTTATTCCTATCTTTATTAACACTTTTATTGTTATTATTTTTATTTTTACTATTATTATTATTATCTATACTTAAATATCTATATACATAATAATAATACAAATACATACATTCGACACCCTCAATCAACATGTAGTCAATCACGTATCGATCGAAGCTCCCGTCCCACATGTCATTAATTGTAAGGACGCGCTGACTGACTTGGGAATACTTGCATATTTTTCTGAACACTTGATTTCCACTCTGCAAATTGAGGCATGTATCGAATGGTGATGACGGCAGAAATCGTGTCGATAAAGTCAAGAAACTCGTAACGATTATTTCATTCACGATCACAACATCGTCGATAACGTTCTCTAAATTTTAAACAATTGTTTTTCAAACATTTAAAAAACAAATTAACTTTTTTTAAAATAATTAGCACATTTTTTTAACAATTAATAGTCTAATTAATAGTTTCTATTGTTTAACTTTTAATAGTTATCTCTTTGATAAGCTATACAGACTTTATCAAAGGTCATCGCCAAAACGGATTTTTAATTTACATATGAAATATTAATTTTGCTTTTTTATTATTAAATTATTCATTTTAAAAACTTTACTAAAAGCATAAAAATTAATTAATTTAATTAACGGCAGATATGCCTCAGATTCGGTCAATCATTAAAAATTTTCTCTACTAGTGTTAAAAACAATTTTGGGACTTAATTTCAATTAACGAAAATGAAACGAACAAATGACTGGAAAAAGTTAACAAGATGATCATAAATAATTTGTTTAAAGCTTTGAACACAAATAAATTATTTTTATAAGTATTGGATTTACTGAAACAGATTATTTATATATTTATCGTTCTAAAATTAGAAAACTAAAAATAATCAAATTTGCTAATTCAAAAATACTTCTTTGAAATAATTCGTTAATAAAGCAAAATCACTTAAAATATTTTTTTCGAATAAATTAGATTGAAGAATATTTTTCCTGATCAGCTGGTCGATAGGAAAGATGTAATTTATTAGTCAGGATTGTCAGACTGATCTCTGCCCACAAATTATCCAAGATGGTAATTGCATAAATCTAAATTTGTCATTTCTTCCATACAAATTCATCATTAACTCTCTAATTTAGGAGACATCCTCCACATTTTTATTTGATTATACGAGATTATAATCATTCCAAATCCATTAAGTTTTTTTGTATTTATAAACATTTACCAAATGCTCAACTACCAATTGTTGATGAAAGCGAGATTTAGTGTTGGAATCATTCTTATGACGAATTCCACACAAAAGTATACCTCACGAAGACTTTTATTTATATCAATTTTATTTTAGCTTGTCGTCAAAACCTTCCTTAGTGTTAAAAGTTTAATAGTACACCTATCCCCCGATTTACACGGTACTTGTTTTACACGTTTTCGCTTTTACATGGTTTACTCTAATCTATCGAAGTATTTCAAGCACATAAAGACTTTTTCYGGAGTCGCTTTTAAAGCAAGATKTTTTGGAATAAATGTTATTTTAAAAAGGTCTTCTTGTTATTTAAATGTTAAAATCTCTTAAAAAATTAATATACATATTATTGAAATATAAAAAAATATTATATAACCTAAAAAATAATTCTTATTTTACATAATAACACATTAGAATTTCCATAAAATCGCTGCTTGGCTCAATATGAAGAAGTTTATAAAAAAATTCGAAGCAATTGTTAATAACCGATTTTATTACCATCTCTCATAATGTAAATATTTCTGCTTCAAACATCGAATCGGCACAAATATCTTCGAGTGATGAAAGTGAATTCGAACCTTCGACTCCGAAAAAAAGAATTAGAGTAATTTCTGACAGTGATGAAGGATAATAAAACACCTTTGGTTTTATTTTTTGTTCTTCTGTTTAATGTATTGTAATTAAATAAAAAAACAGTATTTCCGTAATATATTATATTTTAACCTGTCAATGCATTTTATTTTTATTTCTGTGTACACCTAAAAATATTGAAAAAAATCACAATTGTTAAATAGCAAAATTATGCATTTTCTGCAAGTTTTTCGATTTACACGGTTTTGACTTGAAAATTTTTAATTTTCGATTTAAACGTTTTTCTCAGGAATGTATCTACCGTGTAAATCGGGTGATAGGTGTACTAGAATTTAGATTTTTTTTCTACAGAAAAATATTTACATTACAATTAAGATACATATCATGTTACAAGTTGGAAACTTTCTTATTAATGTTTTCGTCACATTATTAAAGATACACTTGCTCATTGTTTTGTACATTTTGAAAAAATTTACAAAGATAAAACTGTAAATCTGATAGTATGATTTAAGAATAGTTAAATCTGAAATACATTATATGAGTTTTATTTCTAGATTTCGAAATTTAGGGAACCATCTTTGAATCATTCTTTAATATGGTACACATTTTTTTATTAGAAAACTCTTTCTGTTTTTGCTGAGAACACGAAGTCTAAATGTCAGCCAAAACAAAACATAAAACAAAAATATTTCTCAAATTAAGAAAATGAAAGTATTTTCGAAAATTTATTATTATTACAAATAAAATTGTCAATACACCAATTCTTCAAATCACTCTTACTAGATGACATCGTTCTTGATTATTTTTCTGAAAATCATCCTAATATATAAAAACAAATGGAAAATATTTATAATATAAATTAATAATCAAAACTCTCATTAGTTAAAATCAAATCTATACATTTTTAAAAAAGTACCAATAAAATTAATATATTAAAATTTTAAATTACATTACAAAATTAAATATTACATTTGAAACATATTTTAAATATTTGCCTTTTAAAATTAAATTACATTATTTTCAAATAGCAAGAATCAATGAAAATACCAATTAGCCATCTTGGTAGGAGTGACTGCCCGAATCATTACACAATATGCAAAATATAAAACAAACAATTCAGAACATTTCTTACAGTTATTATTAAGAAATATAGGAGATATGTTTGAAATAACACAAAATGAAGTTAATCTTAAACCACTTAGTAATCTATATACTCTGAATATAGGATGTAAGGTATTATCTAAATTTAAATGAATGACACCATTGACAGTACGAATGGATTCATTCTTTCCATTAACAATTAGTGCCGGGGAAGTTTTCTACCAGACTTAGAAGCTGCATTTAATTTAAGTGGTAAAATGTTTCGGGATGGGGGGATAAATTCGAGTTTTAGAGTATATAAAGAAGAATGTTTGTTTGTCTGTTTGTCCGTGATTAACTAAAAAAAACTATCAAACCGATTGCGAACAAACTTTTGAAAATTGTTGTGATTATCCTTGGGAAGGTTTTTGTAATTTACATAAAATTTATAAAAAAAATAATAAAACTAATAAAATTAAATTATTTTAATTTTTGCAATATTTATCAACTTATAATTTTTTTCTTCGGGATAATCTACAGCTATGAGTTTGATACACCACTGGAATAACATAATCATGGACTCTATTTTGGTAAATGTCAAGTTTTCATGAAATCGGAAATCATTTATCAATTTTTTATGTGGTTTCCCAAAGTAATGACACATGGTCGCAAGTATCGAATCGAAAGAATCAGCATTGCAAGTCAGTTATCCCAGTATCGGCCCGCGCTAGCTTTGATGGACGTTGTCAAGATATATTAAAAAATGCAGTTGTCAAGGGGATCACTGAAAAATGTGGTTCACTAGTTACAAATATTAGGGTGAACCAAAAGTCTTTTCGTATTTTTTATTAAAAATTTAAACATAATTTTACAACAAATAAAAAACATTTAAGTTTCAAAGTAAAGGCCATTTGAATCTATAGCTTGAACCAATCTATGGGCAAGTTGTGCGATCCCGCTGGGGTACCAATCCTTGTATTTCTCGCCAGGTGCCGCATACGTTCGATCAAGTTGGGCGCAGTAAAGGTCAGCGTCGATGATACGATCATTTGGAACCAGTTTGAAGTGAATCACGCCTTCGAAATTCCACCAAACACACAAAAGTGCCTTCCTTGAGAAACGATCTCGTTTCGCTACGGGTTTGACCATTTGTCCGGGATTCAACCATAGATTTTGTTGGTTTGGATTACTGAAGTAAACCTACTTTTCATCGCAAGTTACAATTCGATGGATGAAACGGTCATCGCTCGGATTTTCAAGCAAATTTTGATAAGTTTCGAAACGCTTTTCGGCTTGAATTTGTATCAATTCATGAGGCACTTCCTGAAATCGTTTATTGACCTTCCCAAGAGCGTGAAGGTATCGTACAATGAATGTTTGAGAAATATCGAGTTCGGCCGAAAATCTGAGAGTATTGACGAATTTGTCTCGACGGCTTCACGAATTGCTCCGGAATATACAGTGATAGATCGGCCTAAACGTGCATTGTCTCCGAGGTCAATGTCGCCTTCGTTGAACCTTTTGAACCAATTTTGTGCAGTACGATTTGAGACCATATTATCACCTTCAACTTTGCATATCTTCTTTGTTACTGCAGTTGCGTTTAAGCCCTGTTTCCATTAATGGCGTAAAAGAACACTAATTTCAAAATTTTCCATGATTTTTCTAAAAGACCATGGAAATAGTTTAATAATAGTTTAATGAAACATAAGTCCTTAAGAACCATGTTCACCCTCAATCATGTACTCTATAATTCCATAAATTTAATTTTAAAAACGTTTTGATATTTAATTTTTAAAAAATCTCATCTATAATAAAAAAAGCTGTATAAAATCTTTATAACTGTCAATTAAGGGAAATATAAATATTAATTTATATAATAATTTCTAGATGTACATCGCATCTCTGTGGTTACAGAAGTTTTTACAAAATCATTTCCTCCTATTCCTTTTAATTTTTTGTTTTAATGTCATTATTTAACATTTCGAGTGGTCCTTAACCCCGATATGAGTCTCTAGTTGATTATGTATACTGTTTATTTGATTTAATTAATTTCTTAAAAAATGAGCTTGGTTTGATCAATAATTGTATGAACATCCCTTTAAAAATTAATTATGAAACTTGATCCCTTTATTCCTTTATCCTCTAAAACGAAATATTTGATAAAAGTTAAATAAATTATAGTTTAGAAAGTTTTGATACAAATTTTTGCTTATAATAATAAGTTAGAAAAGAATATTGCTTCAGGAGGACGGCGGATGTAAAGTCAGTTGGGTATGCAGAACTATTTGTGTTATCGAAGGAGGACGTCTTATCTGCTTTGAAAGATCATCCAGATGCTGAAGTAAGTTTTATTGATTTTGAATTTTTTATCAATAATTATAACAATTATTATTAGTATATCACAAATCTTCATGATCAAAATAAAATGAATTTTATCAAAAAAATATAAATTATTATAAAATGATATGTAGAATCACTTTAGGTAATTTATAAATAATATATTATTCTAACAGCAATAACAACCAATGATAAACTTAAAATAAAATAACCTCTAAACTTTTCAGAATTGTTCTACAGAATAGTGAAAAATACAAATATATAGTTCGTTTTTCGATAATAAAATTGGGTTGTCAATTGTTCTTTTCTTTAGTAATATAATGATAATGTAATTGGCATTAAGAAATTTTCAAAATCGGTTCAGTTTGTAAAAATATCGAATGAAGTTCCCAATAATAACAATGTGAAAAGAAATATTCTTTGACTTTGATCTGTCTTGTGTAACTGAACTCGCTATTTCTAACTAGATTAGATTGAAGATAAAATTTCAATTATAATAAACGATAGACTAAGCTAATCAAACTGAATAAGTCTCTGAAGTTTGATTAACTTAATCGTAATAGAGTCAACGCTAACAATTAATAAAAATAAGAGTAATAAACTCGAAAATTGTATAATATAACGAAAAAACTTTAATGAAAGTAACCTTTACAATTATAATATGATAAATCGGTTCAAGTATCGATACATATATTTTCAGTGGATTAAAAGGCTAGAATCACACGATTAGGTCACACAATATTAGTCAGTGAACCCGTTAGTAAATTATTAGACAGGGAATTATTAAACGAGTCCTAAATTCGTTGGTAAGTATTTTTTATAAAATACTATTAATTGTGTATTGATTTCGACTTTTGAACTCAAATTGAAATTCAAAAATCGAGATCCTGCATAATTAATTATTATAATTTAATAATTAGTCTTTCATTAAATAATTTTCTTTCTTTCTTTAATTAATTTTCTTTCGACTACGATATTTTTTCTTTTGTTCCGTAATTTTACCTCATTTGTATTTTACTTGACTCGTCCTTTGTAATTGATGAAACTTTTTCTTTTCGGAATTTTTCGTCTTTAGCTTTTTTTCGATAGTCACAAAAATAAAACGATATGCAAAAAAATAAAAAAAAACAAAGATAAGCGCACTACAAATAATCTACTCCAGATAAAAAAATATAACCACTGTGATTAATAAATCAACACATGCGAAGGACAATAGCAAACGTTGAGACACACAAAAAAAATAAAAAAGTAAACAAGCACATCCAAAAAAGATAATGAGAATTGACGACACGCATGTGAAAGCATAGAGCACAGTCCGTTTGTTAAAATGAAATGTGGTGTTTTTGGAAGTATCTACAGTTTAAAGGTAAAGCGAAAGATTAGAAGCATTGGGGACGAAATGTCTTCAAATTATTTCTCAAATTTTAAATGGGTATGAAGGGTATCTTTCTTTAATATTTTTGTCAAAGATATACGTAGTATAACAGTGCTCAGTGGGTCATTTTTGGTAAACAGGACTGGTGATGTGGGTTGAACCAAACATTCGGTTAAGGTGCCTAATAATTAGATCATAATTATATCATTAAATAACTTTTCTCAGTTTCTAAATAAACATTTTCTGTAATGATTTATTGATTATTTTTAAATATTCGAAATTTGTTATTTAATAATTAAACAGAGCAGTAAATTTTATTTTAAAAAAAGTCCTCCATTAATTTTTTCCACTCCAAATACGATTTAAACTTCTTTTTAGACATTTAACAATCTTTAGCCATATAGATATACAATAATTATATAAAATTAATAATACAAAATAAAAATTGAATTTAATCAATTCTACATAAAATCCAAAAAAATAAAATAATCCACATACAATTGAATTTCAAAGCATAAATAAAAAATAAATATTCCCAACAACAAAAGGCAATAAATAAATGGGGCTATGTGAAAAATAAAATATAATAACATACGGGAATATCACAGACATAATCAACAACAATAATAATATTAAAAGTAAAAAAAAATAATCTACTCACGAAATTCAGCCATTTAAATAAATTTTGCCACAGATTAAATGGTATTATTTATTATTAAATAAAAAAAAATAACAACATACAGAAACACGTACACGCAACGTCTTACACGATTTATACAATATTATTATTATTATTATTATTATTATTATTATTATTATTATTATTATTATTATTATTATTATTACCATCATTATTAATATCATCATTATTATTATGATTATAAATATTATTGTTCTTATTCTTATTATATTATTATTATTATTATTATTATTTATTATTGTTTATGTTTATTTTTACCCACAGTATTGTGGTTATAAAGTTATTTTAATTTACATCATATTAAAATGTATTTATCTGAATGGCGGTCGACTTTCATGATAAATTGTTTCCACGATTTTACAATAAATTAAGAATATTTATGAGAAAATCGAATTAAAAAAGGAATTTTTAAAATAAAGTTGCTGAAATTGTAATTTAATTATAATAAATTATATTATATTTATATTGTTTTTCAATGAATAAACGTGTCATTTTTTATATATTATTTATTAATTTTGTTTTATTTTTGTAAATTATTTTATTCCAATTGATTTATTATTTGATATCGATAAGGAAACAGATTTAAATCGTTTTTTTTCAAAATTGATTAAATGCTAATTTAAAAATTTAAGTACATTTTTAGTATATTTCTGACTTTTAACTGACTTAATATTTATTTTCAAAATTATTAAACCAATATCGTTGTTTTCGCTTAGTACAGCTGTTCTCAAATTATTTGAAATTTTCTGCGAGGCGGTCCCTTTAAAAATTGTTCGATAGCTCGCGGATCCATATTAATAAAAAATAAAGAATAAAAAAGGTATAGCGAATAAAACATATATATTGAGAAAATATTACATCGTAAAAATTAAATAACAATTTTAATGCGACGGCTGCAGGTGTTTTTCCAGAACTAGAGCTTCTAGGTTTGGCTTTGTCTTGGCCAGTGCAACCCGCATATCATTTGTCGCCCATAATCCATTTCTTGCTTTTGTTTTAATTGTAAGTAGTGTAGAAAAAGCCGACTCACATTCATAGGTGGTTGTAAATGGAATGAGGACTCTTAGACTAATAAGCCTTAGTAAATTCAAATAATGACTTTAAGGGGTATTGTTCTGAGTAACAAGGTTTATCTTTTCTTCAGATGATTATATTTTTGTCACTTGACATCAGTAAGACTACAACATTATTTATTTTTATTTTTTGAGCTGTATTTCTAAGTTAATTTTTTGCAATGAATCCTTAACTTCTATTTGAAAATTATCTCAATACACCATATAATGTTTCATTCAAACGAACCTTTTATATTGAAAGATATCCAAATTAAGATTTCATTAAAAAATTCTAATTTAACATTTTTCGTCTTTTTGCAAATATATTTTGTCTTTTCAACATAACTCTTAGATTCAATCATATTTATATTAAAGAAATGGTTAGTTGTGAGTAGTTTCTTCGACCAACACTTTATATTCCTATCCCACTTATATATTCCCACTTCATATATTCCTAAAAGTATTTATGGTTTCCCTCAACTAATTTTATTCTTTTTATCATATTGACCCAAATAAATGAATTTTATAAGTGTTTGATAGCTGAAATGTGTGGAGCTACAAAGCTCATACAGTCAACACTATAAATTCACGCTATTATTTCACAAACTATGTTATTTCACAGACAGTAACAAAACCATAAAAATCACAGCGTTAAGATAACATTTTTTTATAATTTCACAGTCCTAAAAACATACTCCCTGTAAAACTATTTTTTACTATTTAAAAAATAGCCTGTTTTATTTTAAATGATAAAATATTGTTTTAATAAACTTTTTGTAATAATAAAATTTAGAATTCTGAAATGTAAAGGAGTTTATTTATTGTTTTTAGTTTATTTTGAGTTTAGGAAAACTAATAACCCAAAAAATCTATTTACCCAACACTCCTAATATAAAAAATTTTAACAAATTGTCTCTTTCTTTTACAAATGATGAGAAATTTAAGTTAATAAATCATTCGAAGGAAAAAAAATTGTTGAATGGGTACAAAACGATTTCGCGAAGAGTATAAGGAAAAGTACAATATTAAAATATTAAAAAAATTTAGACTTTTCTCAAAAGGGAGTTTATAAAGAAAGATAGTATGTGTTTAAAAAAACCTAAACACTCAAAATTTGATTAGGAGTTAAGAGACTGATTCTACAAAACCCAGGAAGATATTATTATATGTGATGAGTTGGTTCGACAAGAAGTGACATCTTTGAGGCTCAAGCTAAAAATTGATGATTCTGACTTGAAATTATCTGAAGGGTGGCTGTTATCGTTCAAAAACCGACATGGAATATAGCTTTAAAAATTACGTGGAGAGTCAAGGTTGGTTTATAAAAACTTCATTGATCTTTGTCTACCAAAATTGAGAGAAAAAGTTGACAAATATCATCCTGAAGACTGCATTGTTTTTTTTTTCAGATGCAACTTGATAAAACACTAGCAGCTAAAAAAGTGCATGGAAGAAAAAATGATTAAGAGCAAGTTACGAATTGATTTTGCAGTAACACTAGTAGCAAAAGCAAACTTCCGCCGTTAATAATCGGGAAATCTTTAAAACCAAGATGTTTTATAGGGATAAACACAAAAAATGTAGGAATCGATTATTATGCTAATGAAAGCGCGTAGATGAAGGCAAACATCTTTCAAAGCTGACTTCGAAAATTTGATGCTTCGGCGGGGAAAGTAAAATGAAAATTTTTATTGTTATCTGTTAATGCCCCCCTCTCTTATTGTTAACGCGATGGTTTTGACGAATATTGAAATAATATTTTTTGCCCCCAAATAGTACTTCAAAAATTCAACACAGAATTTTAGTAATGAAGTGAAACATTATTCGATTAGATTGAGAACAAAAACCTGAAACAAGCTTCCATTTTGAACTTCCTTAAACCCGGGAAAAATAAAAAATAGCGAGAATGGGAATAGGAATGGGAATCAAAAATTTAAAAATTATGATTAATTTTTTAAATATAGTAAAAAATAATACAAATATTACATTGTTTAACTAAAAAAATAGTTAAAATATATTTTATTATTTTTTATATGCATTATATAAATAACTTTCACTTTTTACATCATATTTATTTGTTAACTCATATTTCCGGGATATCCTTCCCGGGAATAGGAATTTTCTGGAAATATGGGAAAAGGGAATGGAATTTTAAAAATCCGTTTCCCGGGATAGGTAATGGGAAATGAAAATCCTAAAAATCGATTTTCCGGGAATTTTGAAGCCTTGCTCGCAACTATTCCTACATAGTTTTGTTTAAAGAATTTGATTCTTTCAATGGATAAACAACCTAATGAAGTTCAACTAAGAATGAAACATGTCTTGGATTTTAAAAATGTTAATAACTTATACTTTTACAATTTATTACTTCTAATTTATCATCTTATTTATTAATAATTATAATATTGTACTAAACTATTTTTTTAATCTTGAAAATGAAATAAAATTTAATAAATTAATAAAAAAATTTCTATTTTAAATTAAAATTTCATCAGTAAAACGAAAATTACTCAATTATAAGTCGCAGAAATTTCAGAATCTTCAGTAGAAATTAAGTTGTCAAATTTATTATTTTAATTATAGTAAAAGTTTTTTGACAAGATTTCTGTGAAAATTTGTGAAATAAATTGATATTGAATACTTGTTATTTGTTAGAGTAAAACTTTAAAGAAACTTTTTGCTACATTTATTCGATATATTTTATCATTCGATATGTGCTCATTTTCTTTAATTTAATTAAATTTTTTCTATAAATTTTGTATTTGAGATTTTATACTACAAATTATTTAACTGTATTTACCATTCAATCGATAAAATGTAGATTGCCAACACCTTTGCTGCTCATGCAACCCAATACCATGACAGTTTGAGGAAATTTTACTGAGCGTTTGAGACAATGAGAATGAAATGCTTCATTTCTTGTTCGAATAACCACATTGCGATGACTACCGCATGACACAGAAAAGGTGGATTCATCACTGAAAACCACTCGTTTCCACATATCCAAGCTCCATTGACTGTAATGTTTACCCCACTCATGTCGCTTTTTCTTTTGAACATCTGTTAAGAGAGGTTTCTCTTTTGGGCAATAATAGGAATATCCAAGCTCGTGAACTCTCCTACGGCAAGTTTCTGTAGAAACATGGACATTGGTAGTTTCCGACCATGTTTGTGTGACTTCTAATGTTGTAGCATGGCGATGACTTTTTATGATGTTATGCAGTGCTTTGTCATCTCTCTTGGTTGTGATTCGATGGCGTCCAGACGTCTTTGACGCCATTGCACTTCCTGTAGTTTTGTATTTAGTCACAATATCATGCACAACACTTTTTGGAAGTGTCATTTCTTGAGCAATTATTCGCGTAGATTTGCTTTCTAAATGCTTTGCAATTATAATATTACGAACAGATGGATATAAAGTTCTTCCACGACCCATAATAAGAACAAAAAATGATTAACAAATGAGCTGATCTTCTTCTTATATCACGTCACAGTCTTATCTATATTTAGAGTGAGTCTAACACATAATTGGTGGAAAATATTGTTTATGTATGTGTAATTTAAGAATGTGTATACAACTGTATGTGACAAGCAACTGATGAGAGAGCTCATTGCTCGCGATGTGCTCTGGACATTCAACGATCCGGCAGATTGGGTAGAATACAGGGAAAGTCTAAACGAAAGAATGCTTCTCGACAAACACCTTATCAAAGGAACCAGATCTGAGCGACTGAAAAGGCAATCGAGCACGAGAAAGAATATCCGAAAATGCTTCAACCGCGCATCAAAATATTAGCTTGCATATTCCCTACTTGCTTTAAAGAATTTGCTGAGCAGAAGGAACTCACAAGACACATTTGGCCACGGCGCCGACATCATAGAGAGGTGGTCGTTCATTCATATGTCCAATGGAGAACTGCCACAAAACTTATAAAGGTAATGGATGGCTACAACGGCATTATTGATCATAATTAATTGATCATCGAATTCAAGGTAATAGTACTACGAACATCCAAGTAGTACAAAGAGAAGAAACAGAAAGACGTACTGGACCTATGAACTTGAACAAGGAACATGATATGCCAGTGTCTGTCGGTGTAACTGATAAGGACTGTCCAAGAGTAATCCCTAGTGTGGTTCTGAATTTTCGGCTGGATAATATAATAGATAAGTGAATGTTTCATAGCCCATTTCCCTGTTGCACTAAGTGCGTTTATACAGCAAGAAGTCTCCAGAATCACGGAACGAAGGAACATGACTGGTCATTTCTCAGAAGGAAGCCGAAGCGTGCCCGTGCATTGAAAGGTCGCACTCTTGCATCTGAAGCCGTGTGAGAGGATCAGAAAACTTTTTATTTGTCAAAGGGAATAAATTATTTTAGAAGATAAATGTATTATTCTAGAAGATAAAAATAATATTCTAGAATATAAACGAATTAAAGTAGAAGATAATTTTTTTTGAATTATACCAGCAGATAAATAAATTAAAACTGAAGATAAATGTTTTTGTTTTAAATTTTAAAATTAAAGTTTTAATTTAAATTTAAAATTAAAAAAGGTAAAAATTTAACTAAAAAAGGTAAAATAAATTGTATTACTATTATTTTTAAATANAATTTTAATCAAAAAGCCATGAACTTAAAAAATTTCAAATTACCGGACCAAGATGATTCCGGTGAAGAAGAATTCATCGAAATCCCAAAACAACCAAAAACATCTCAGCAAGAAGATAAAAATAGTGCAAGATCCAACAATAAGCGTGGAAAAAATACAACGTACGAAAAGATAAAAACATTTAGTGATAAAGACGATGCTAAAGACTATGCAAAGCAAGACAATTTATGGGTGAAATCAGATCTACCAAAACTGATTTCACCCATAAATTGTCTTGCTTTGCATAGTCTTTAGGACTACCAAACTGAAGGAATGAAGCAATTCTACAAATGTAAATTTAAAGCTTCTTGTGGATGCCCAGCCAAAATGTTCATGATTTTTCACCACGACAAAGAAAGCGTGTCAATGTATCAGAGTATTTATCTACAGAGTATTTATCAGTGTATTTATCTTCCGAATTAATTCCTTTATCTACTGTGTTTGTTCATACCCTTTATCAAATGGTTTCTACCCGATACAGAGTCTATGATTCACTACCCTGTGCGCAAATGCTGAGTATTATTTGTAATACACATCTATCCGTAACAGTCGGGTGAGGCTTATATGTGACATTAGAGCACAAATTATAAAGATTATGTACTGTTTAATTCATTAGATTAAAGTGCCCAAATACTTTTGTGTTGAATTTTGCCTGTCCAGATACTTTTGTGGTGGGTGATAATTTTTTTAACTGTGATATCTGTGTCTAATAAATATTTTAGATACAAAACTTTATTGGAATGTACTGCTAACCTAATTACTTGATTCCAGAAAAAATAACAATTGCTTCTGAATTATACTTTTCATGTTAAAGACATTTGAAAATTTTAGTTTGCTGAAAATATCAAGTGTCCGGATACTTTTGTCTTGGGTTTGTAGAACATATTGTTGAAAAAAATATTAATACCGCTATTTTTTAAATCTTCTAACGCAATTTGAATGAATATTTATAAATTAATGGTGGTGGATATCCAAAGATCCTTCATGGGTAACTGCTCCGAGAGATAATAACTACTTTAGAAGAAAAAAACTGAAAATTAAAATATAAGAAATAAGAGATAATTATCCTTTTTAACTTTTTTCTTTAGATAAATCGCCATTTATCTACACGAACTTAGGGTATTAAAAAATCTAAAAAATGTTAAACATCATTAGTTTCTCATTCTATTGTGAATTTTACATTAAAGTGTAAAAAAACTCTCAAATTTAATGATTGCTCAACCTGTTCTCTACAATCAAACATAATGAAGAATTGCATCTATTGGATTGGCAACTAAGTAATTACCGATTTCAGTTATAGAGATTTTACTGTCTATTTGGTGGGATCGGAAAACTCCGATGTATTTTGAGCTGACTACTCAATAAGGATGTGTATTATTTACTAGTCCCATGTTAATTGTTGTATGTGATTTATGATTTCAGAAAGTTTTATACATGTATATATACACGTGCCATTTACTATTCACTGTTGAGTTCCCAATGTTTCGTATGAACCCTTTTGATAAACATATTTTTTACCTATATGAAGAAGTCTATTGGATACCTCCATAGAATATATCAAGAAGACGAAAGTCGATTAAACCACGATCATCATTATTCCAAAGCGATCAAACTTAAACATATCGAAAGAATAAAAATAAACCATTAAGAAAAATTATCAAATCCATTTGAAACATTAATGGACATTCTGATAACGAAACCGAATTTGTAACTAAATGATCAAACATTCCTCACAGATTTAATTTTGGAAGATAAAACCTCATATATTTCAACATCGCCGAGCTCTGTCAATCGCGACTCGTATGTTGAAATAGAAAGTATTCCAAAGCCAACTTCCCCCCATTTAGTCATTTTACAGAAGAATATGTCATTAATTGATATAGTAATTATGAAACGTGATAATCAGGATGTTAACATCGAGGAAATGAAAACATTTCTAGAAAATAGTCCAGAGACAGTCTTAAATGAAGCAGTGTCTTTAACTTTGTAAAAAAACTTGTCAAAAAATGATATAAATTCACTTTTATTACCA
>MQRK01228119.1:30390-43811 GCA_001938485.1 Girardia tigrina
TACCAGCAAAAATAAAATTATGTAATTATAACACACAAAAAGATATGGTGTCTATATTACGTGTTCTCAAATAGCTGCCGCACCCTGTAAATACACGCATGGTTTTTACGTGTATTTTTCCAATATTAAATGCTTTTAGTTACAGCTACAGTATGTTAAGTGATTTTCATTTCTTATTTCTTTAGCTTATGATTTTTTAAAGCGCAATTTTTTTCTTCTGTTTTTCTCCGAAATGAAGAAAAATTATAGTCATGTGCAAACGACTTTAGTCTGAAGATGGCATTGGGCAATCCGTCGAAATTAATTACTCGAATAAATTCTAATAACGCAACATCTTTTGTTTTGATAATAATGTGCCATCGATTTCTGATTTTTCAATTAATCATTTCTAAATGTCTTTGTAACATCTGTATTAGAACGGGTGTAGAAACAAATGTAAAAATATCGATTCTAAATAAATCAAAACTTTTGATCATATTTCTATTCTCCAGGCACAAATTGCACTTCCACTTCAAAAAGAAATCAAACGTCTTCAATTAATTTGCTCAAGTCAACAAGAAGAAATTGTCAATTTAAAGAATATTATTAACCAATTAAATTCAAGTGAGACTAAATCGATTTCTATCAAACAAATAATCGTGTTGCAATTTAGATCAAACCACATCCAATGGTGATAAATCGATTAATTGAAAAGCAATATCTCATAAAATATAAAAACTGTACATATGTTTTTCTAGAATTATTCCTTTTTACATTTTTAAAGATTGAAATTTGCAATAAAATATAGAAATTCTTATTTTTACAAAACGGCTTTTATAAAAATTAATTTCGATGAAACAAATCTGTAACAAAAAACTCACATTAAAAGTCATTGAAATAAGCACAAAATATTAAGTTAATCTTTTTTAATAATTAATAAAATTTGAATGATAATTTTTTTTTGAATATTTAAACAAACTAATTATTTGATTAGATTTATTTTATTGGAAAAATAAAATCTAATATTTATTATGATTGTCAGGTTTTAAAGTTTATAATTATTTCTTATTAGAACATTATTGATAATACAATAAATGTGAAATTAATTTTGTGATATATTTAACTGTAAAGATGGTGAAACACAGAAATTAGGTAGAAACCTTGAATTTACTTAAATTGTGGAATTTTTTTATTGTGGAATTTTTTTATTGTGGAATTTTTTTATTGTGAACATTTATTAGTGGGAGGAATATTTTAAATTGTGTGAATGTTGTATGTTGATTTGAGTATATAGAACTTAGAATAGTGATTCCCCACCAAGATGTAAGTTGATATTTTTATATTTAAAGTGATTGACTATTCGAACATAATCAAAATAATTATTTGATATTTTTAAAATTAAAATTAAGTTTAATATTTTTTTTAAAAAAAACTAAAAGAGAAGCATTTAATTAGATTTAAATTAAATTCATTTTTAACAATTTTATAAAATTTTTATTACTTTGAGTTTTTTCTAAAGAATAGTTAGAATTATTATTTTTAATTCATATTTTTAGAAATTAAATATTTTAAAAAGATTTTAAAAAATTGTTCGAATAATCATGATGAAAAATTAAAATTAAAAAAACCAATTAGAGCGTTGTCCAACAGTGAAAGATCTTGCAAGAGTTGGAATGACTCCAAGTGTGATAATAATAAAAATACTAAAGAAAATTGTTTCAATATTCTTAACATGACCACGTGACATGAATTATCAAAGGACTTGAGACATTCGATTGTTCAGAAGCAAAATTACAAGATTTCCTAATAAGCTTTGAAAGATATTCAAAGATTTTGGAATTTAAGGAAGGAATAAAAGTAATATTAGTTACAGCTTTCATGACTCCAGAGTAGATAATCAAATATGAGAAAACACAAGGTGACAACTGGGAAACAAGAATGAGAAGTGCATTCTCTAAAGAGAAGAATATCTCATAGATAATTAAGGAACTAGTAGAGATTAGAATCGGGGATAAAAATCCATCAGAAGTATTTAAAAAGATTGATGAACTAGTGAAGAAACTAGTAGAGAAAAATCTGAAGAAAAAATAACTTTCAGATTAGTGCACGCCAACGCAATCTAAGATAGAGATGTTAAGAGAGAAATAACTCTGAGAAAGTCCACTAAACAGAAGATATAAAGAATATTCTAGAGAAAATTTACGAAATTGAGCTTGAGGCCAGGAATATAAGAGGGGACGCGTACACGACAAAGGAAAGTAAATAATGGTAGAAGGTAGAATGTAGAACAAGACAAGCGGACGAAGAGAGAAAGATAGAAAAACAAAGGAGAAATTTGCAAGCAAGAAGGATCACATGTTGGACCTGCCATGAAAAAGGTCATGTGAGACGGGAATGCCCAAATGTCAAATGTAACCATTGTAATAAGAAATGGCATGTGATGACACAATGTCATGAGAATCCAAACAGATACAGAGAGCGCGAACAATCGAGAAGAGAAGATACTAGAAATGGAAGAAATGATCGAATAGAATACACGAACACAAAGTACAAAGATTTGATTGTATATACGAATAGAAGAGACAAAGTAGCAGAATTATAGGGGTGCAGAATTAATTTCACCAATGAATTAATTTCACAAATGAATAAATTTAGCTATTTAATTAATTTTACCAATGAATTAATTTCACCAAAAAAAATAATTTCTCCAATGAATTAATTTTACCAATAAAGTAGCTTTACAAAAAAATGAATTGTGAATTTTCTAAAATAAGTATCTGTAAACTGTAAACTAAGTTGGAAAAATTATCTGTAACTAAGAAAAGCATATTATTTTACAAATTTTAACTAAAAATATAACAAATCCTTTTACAAATATAATTAACATATATAAAATATCAACCACTATTTTCGAAATGTATTTTAATCGCATCTGCAATGCCGGTCACATTAAAATGACTGCACACAAATTGAAATTCAGTATATTCATTATTTATCAGTCTGGATTTCACTTCAGCGGGTACAATAAGAGCGCTCATGGTTATTCTTTGTTCAAATTGTTGGAAATCCTGATTAAATCTAAATATATATCATCAATCATCAAAGTTAATTTTCCAGAGAAATGCTATATGTTTCAGTGATGTACTGTGAAGCTGAATTTCAGTTTTTTGTTAAAACTCTCCGAAAAGTTATTTGTTAAAACAGAAAAATTATATCAATTAATAAGCATCAGATCTCGAAGTCAAGTTCTTCGAAAATAATTTAGACATGCAGCCATTTTCTGTTTTGCGTCTCATTTCCGTAGTTGAGCTGTCGCAATGTTTCGAAGAAACTCCCTCTTTTGTCACAAGGTAAAAATCCAATTGCAAAAATTAGATTAAACCATTGATTTGCAACTTTATTTTTACAATAAAAAACTTTTTAGACATAATTTGCCAATTTTTCTTAAGTTGACTTGTTTGAAGTGGAAGAATTAACCTTGACAAGAGATTTCGGGAAAATGATACCGCATAACATTTATCGGCGCTGTCTCAAAGTCACTTATTATAGAAAATGGGTGTAAATTTGGTACCAGATCTTTGATTTTTTTTCTATTGCAGCTTTATAATAGGATTCTATACGTGTTTTCATCAGAAAGGAAAATGCAGGCAAAAACGATTGCCTTTCTTGACTGATATCACAAGTAGCTGATTGAAGATGGATAGCACAATACAGAAAGTTCCAATCATGCATCTTAAATCAATACATGAAAATGTTCCAATTAGATCCGTTGAAAAGGACAAAGTTCCAATAAATTCCCTGCAACTTCTACAAATTCCTTAAAATATTTATTGAAAACTTAGTTTTCAGCAACAGATCCAACAAAATCTTTAATGATTTGTGATAGAACAGGATAGCGTTCACATCTCAGTTTATGCATTCCTCTAGCAACCATGGGGTAACTAACCTGTGTTGTGATAATTGTATCAAAATTACGGCATGTCATCGAAAACCTCGAAGAAGCTTGGATGAAGCTGACGATTCTTGTTTTAGACGTTTCTTTAAGGTGGTTACTGATATTTGGTTCATGATTGTGTGGCCGATTCAGTTTAATTTTGCTCAGTCCAGGGAAAAATGCTACAATAGCTCCGCATCTAGTCACTGAATATTTTTGACAGCGCAACAGGACATGATAAGATAGTGCTTTCACTTTGTAATAACCATAATTTCCTGCCAAGTATATTTTTGATTTTTTTCTGAGGCCTTCAGTGACTATACATTTTATTAAAAATTTACTGTTTACAGTATTTTGATTATCCGACATTAAACTAATTTTAGGCTTGCTTTAATAAAATTTCAATAAAAATTTAAAAACTGTATTTTTTCAACAAACACATAATTAAAAAAATTCTTTTAATTTATCAGTATTCCAAAATTAAAAACATACATAAAATATTAATATTTAAAATTATTTAAAATTAATTTATTTGTGAAACTAATTTTTTGGTGAAATTCACTCATTGGTGAAATTAATTCATTGTTGAAATTAATTTATTGATGAAATTAAAACATTGGTGAAATTAATTTATTGGTGAAATTATTTATTGGTGAAATTTATTCTGTAACCCGAATTAGAAGACTATGATAACAATTGAAAAAGAATGTCAGAAAGATTGATGAAAGAGGAAGTCTAACAAAAAGAGAAAATATTACAAACAAGAGAAATTTCAGAGACGAACATGGAAACGAGGAGGTACGATCACAGGGAGAACGGATCAGTGCACTTCCCTAAGAAACGAATGTATGTGTATGGTTGACTGTATGTGTGATTGTATTTATGGTGACGTATGTATGTATTGGATGCTGTTGAAAATATCCCTCGTGAATTATGTATATTAGATGGTGAGAACGAAATATCCCATGGTAAAAGTATGATAAAAGGAAAAGATGAAGAAAGAATCACAGATATAATGAAAATATCAAAGTTCAAAATAGAATACGAAGAACTGAAAGGGATACCTAATGTAAAATTTCAAATAAAGAATAGAAAAAAAGATGTCTATTGGATACAGGAGCATGAGTTAACGTAATTAAAGTAGACGTACTCAAAAATATGAAAATGTCGAAATAAAGGAGACAAAAGACGTATACATTGTGCTCACGACTCGGAACTTGTAAACAACGGAATAGTACAACTAAAGATTAAGATTGAAAGAATACAGAAAACTGTGGACTTTTTCGTGATAAAAGATTTGGAACCCGAAATAATAGCAGGAAGGGATTTTCTAAATAAATTCAGCATAAAAACTAATAGAAGAAACAAGATACAACGAAGGAATGTTGGTAATACGTATGGATTACAATCTCGGGATCCCGGACCGAATGGGGAATCCCGAAATCCCGGGATTATTGACCCTAAATCCCGGGATTACTGGTTTCATTATTATACTTTTCACAATTTTTTTATGAAAAATTACTTTTAAAAAATTACTTTTAATGACCATAAATTCCTGTATTACTGGTTTCCTGAATATGGTTTTTACAATTTTTTATGAAAGATTTCTTTTAAAAATTACTATCTATCTTAGTACGCTTTAAAAATAATTTTTTATCAAAAAATGCTAAAAAAATATTTTTAATTCTTACATTTTATTCAAATAATTACTTTTAAAATAAAAAAGCATTTTTTTAAATGAAAATTAAAAAAAAATTCTTACAGTAATTTGTTTTTATGTATCTATTCTTTATAATATTTTATTAAAAGTATTAATTTTTTGATAAATATTTTATTACTTAAATATATTATTTCAAAAATTCAATATTAATTAGGTTATTTAGATTTTGATGGACAAGAAGTTTACTCCATTTAAATCTGACAGAATCTGGAGTCATTTTCAAAGAGATGTGTCTCGAAAAAGTGCACAGTGTATTGCGTGCAAAAGCCTTTTGAAATGCAATGGTAGATTAACAAAAGGGTTGCATGTTCACATGAAGACACAGCATGGAATTGAAATTTTGAAGAGAAAAATCTGAGCTAAGGATTGTACTTAGATACCAATAAAAAACACCAATAAGATGTCAATTCTAAATAATTTCTCTTCAGCCTCGTGTGATCAATCTACTGATACCGTGCTTGTGAGATTGGTAGCTCTAAATGGATCGCCATTTTTGATTTTCGTCACTTCAGTAGATCTGCGCAAGTGCATCAAAGCACTTTCGTTCGTGAGCTCCAAATGGAGAAAGAAATAGGGCAACTTTTCAGCCTTACGATTGATGAATCTATCAGAAACAAACGTTACCTAAATATAACTGGATTTAGAGTTGAAGCAAAGTTTGGAATCTTGGCTTGGTTCGAATATGTGAAGTATTTTCATCTGAACGACATAAGAATGTTGTAAGTGCAAAGTTTTTGGATTTCAGAATCCATTTTGAAACTTGTACTGTGTGTGTGACAACTGATGGATGTGCAACGATTGCGAAATTGAGTCAAATTATTGGTCCACTGCAACAGCTGTGCTATATGTACACGGTCTTCATCTTGCTGTAATGGATGTACTTTATGCAAAGACGAAAGACACTATTGTTCCTGAAGTAGTAGCCACAAAAATGGAAGAACCAGAGTCTGATTTTTGTGAAGATGAAGATGCTGAAAACTTTCAATTTATTGTTTGTCTCGAAGTATCACAACCTTCTTTTCAGGATGTAATTTCTTCACAATCTCAAGTATTTTCAAAAGGATACATAAAAGAAGTGATGAAAAAGCTTGAATAGTTGTAAAATTATTTAAACGATCACCGCAGAAGTACGTGATTTTACTTAATTACACACGACAAGAGAATAACATGACTAGCAATATGTCACTGAATATAGACTGCAGAACACGTTTGGATAGTTTAGTTAACATATTGGAGAGATTGCTCATTGTAAAGTTACGTGTACAAAAAACTCTGATTGATGTGAATGCGAGCGTCCGTTTTACTGATGAAGATTTTGAAATCATTTAGGAAATCGTTTCTGCACTGAAACCATTTCAGATAGCTATGGCAGCTATCTGCAGACGCGACGCTACACTTTTGACTTTGAAGCCCCAATAAATTTTCTTCAACATGAGTTGCAAGCACAATCTCATTTTCTTAGCGAAGAGCTTCTCGAATCTCTTCAGAAGTGAATGTTAGAGCAGTGGTACAATGAAGCATTAGTGGTCCTTCAATATCTGCACAACCTGCAAGCACAGTTATCAAAAAAAAGCTGTTAAAAGATTTTTGCATAAAACTACTGAATCGTCTAAAACCATTGCAAGAAGGAAATGGTGAAGTACAAAGTTTGGAAGTTAATATTAACATTCCTCGGAGTTTGAAAGAACAAAATGAGTCATCACCATCGAATGACCATCTTACAATGCAGTACCCACTACAAGAAGTTATTGCGGCTGTCTTTTCAAATTCAATTAAAATACCTACAACAGAACTGTTATCCTATTCAAGTTTGATTAATTATGAGATTAATATTGCAGTCCAGTCAGGTAAACGAGGGTCCCATTTAGAGAGTGTATATCAATATTTACTGACAATTCCTTCTACGTCTGTGGAATCGGAAAGAGTCTTCTCTTCCGCTGGATACCTATGCAATAAGATCCACTTCAATTTGAATGATAACACTCTGGGCAGATTATCTTTTCTACACATAAATCATTCGTGATTATTCCATCGGGTTCAATATCATCAACTGTTACGACTTGTACAATGAGCCAGATATCAAAGGATTCGCAGATGGATGGAGTGAAACATCAGCATCAGAGAATACCGCTTCAAATTTCTGAAATGACGAAGAAAACATGAATGACCTTTCAGATAACACAGACATGGAAGACCTCAACACAAAGAATCAAATGATTGTTATAAAGAAAAATTGCAATAAATGGGCCCAGCACTCTATCGGGAAAGATCAACTGCGGAAGCCTGCTGCCTATGTCCGATTTTCGGGGCAACCTGATGGTCGGGCGGAACAATGATCCTTCTACGAATTTTCCACACTGTCCATGAGACAACTACTACTTCAGAAAGAAAATTTTTCCCTCAGACGCGAATTAAAACAAATACAAGAAGTACCATGAACAGAAACCGACTAAGTGGTCTTTTGATTGTGTCAATGCAATGGGACGTTTCAGTCAGGGCCAATGAAGTACTAGAAGAATTTGGCCAATGTCAATGACGATCGAATTTTTAATATTAATTTAGCTTTTCTGTCAATTCCCATATACAATCATTATTATCTTTATTTAATTCTTTATTCTTTACAATTTCTGTATAATACACTGTAATTTCTTTATCCAGTCTTTCTTCATCCTTGCTGAGCAATAAAAAATATGGAAATGCTATTTTAAAGTACCACAAAATTATTAAAGGTATCAGTGTGGGTATGAGTGAGTGAAAATTATTATGTGTGTGACTGAAAATTTGGCTTGATCATCATTATCCCCCTACGAAACGAAATTCTGGCTACACCCTTCAATTTAAGAATTATTTACGCTCAGTGGCTCATAATATGGACATTTAAATTGTGTCTTTTGGTTAATTGTTAAATTGATAATAAATTTGCGTTTTTTTGATTTTTTGTTCAAATATATTAAATTTTTGTTTAGAAAACTAAATTTGGGTTACCGAATTAATTACAACAACGAATTATTTACAACGAAATGATAAGAGAATAATAATAGTCCAATATTTTGATATCACATGTTTTAGGAATCTCTCACTAATAAATTGGTTGGATTTGAAATTCTCACCAATAATTATTCAGAGTCGTTCAACGTGAAAATGGAATTTCAATTTGGAGTTCATCATTTTAATTCATGGTTTTTCGTGGAAAAATTGAATTCAATGATTGAAAATTTAAACTTGGGGTCTATACGAACAAACAGTAATCTTCTTACAACAAGGCAGAGAAATCCTGAAGCCCTCCAGGTTCTTAATCAAAGTCCTAAGAGAAGACTCATTAATAATGAAATTGGAAAGTTTAATTTTACACAAAATATTACACAGAATCAGACAAAGAATAATCAGGCTGTGTTAGGTGTTTCATTAAAAATTCAATGTCTAAAATACATTTATTCGGCTTTGAACTGTTGGATTATTATTATTATTATTTCGTAAATAATTAGGTGTTGTAATTAGAACGATACCCCCTAAATTTTTACAAAAGTTACTCATTGATTATGTAATTCATTTTCGCGCATTTGTCGGCGTGCATTTGTCCGGTCGCGCGAATGTTAAACTAGTACTTTATTAATCTCGCAATAACCAGCATCTGGAAAGAAATAAATTCTGTGAATATTTTAAAGATTTTTTTACCAATTGTTAAATCAATCTTTGTGGTTATTATAGTCTGTTCGTGTGACAAATTTCTTTCTGTTAATTGCTTACTTTTTTGTTATTGAATATGTATTTATAAGTAATACATTTTACCATTTATTTATAGCATACAAATACAATAATATTTGTTGCGTCCCTTCGCTCCACCCATAACAATTACAATCACAACAACAAGTCGAAGCCAGAAGAAAAATCCAAATAAAAAAAAATTATAAAAAAATCAATATTTTGTGATAATTTAAGAAATTTCAATTTGTTTAACTAGATATCTTTTTTACAGGGGTTTAAAAATCGTATTTAATTCGATAATTCATTCATGAAATTATATGTATCGACATTGGTCAGGTATCGAGAGTCTGAGTGTTCTGAGTCACAACAAAATCGAGAATGAGCCGATCAATATTTTTGCGTGCAACATGCTGTGGATCTGTCTACATAATTATCTACCGTCTTCGAGGCGCAGTTTAAATGAATCTGTCGGTACGAAACCGGCAATCCCTCATCTCCGCAAAGAGAATGAGTACATAACACATACATGACAACTTCAAATCAAGTCGTTCTCAGATGACCAGCTATCACGAGATACAACGCGTTATAATTCAATCGGATTGACCCGGTATTCCTAAAAAAATGTTTTCCCCGCTCGGGGATGAAACCCAGGAGCAAACAGTTTAATAGGCTACTAATTTCGTATGAGCCGTCACATCGTTTAGGGACTGATATCTTTAATAATATTTAATCCTTTCGTTCATCTTTCTTATCTTGTCTCCTATACTTTAATGGTCCGGGAATAAATGAAGATAAGTTTCAATTAAAATTTCGTTTTTTAATTAAAATATGTGATTGGAAAAAATAAAATTAATTTAATTAATCATTAGAATTCCTGGTATTAGAACAATATTTTAAAATTTTTATTGATCCTTCTTTTCAGTTTTAAAGTCCTCACAAACTTTGAGAATCAACCAAGACAAAAATATGTAAGGAAAGGCTAATTTGAAATCTTTCTACAATGCATTTTTTTATGTTCACAATAACATATTAGTTGACATTTAGTGAATAAAAAGATATTATATGAAATTTATTTAAAAGTGCTATCATTATAATTAATGACGAAACAATGAGCATTTCACGTAATTGACAACCGTTCTAGCATGTATAACCCATTGCTTCAAGTGGGCACGGGGGACACTACACCACATGGCACGCACCTGTGGAATTTTTATTGTCAGTTCAAGAACAAACAATTATAAAAACGGAAGTAAATTTGAAATGAAATACGAAAAAATGAAAAAATAAATTATTTATAAATTAGATAATTTTTAAATAATTTAATTATAATTAATAATAATTTAAATATTGCTATGTTTCATTAATAGCTAAAATGTATTTTTTTCTACTTTATTATTAATGAAAATAATTGTATTATTTTAGTAGTTAATAATTTCATTGAATTTTTGGCAAATTTTGTTAGGTATAATGTTAGATTTTTTCGTAACATTGTTTGAAATTAGTTGATGTTGATAATAGTTAAGATTGGCAATATTCTGGAGGCGAAAAGTTCCTAAACGACGTTAGGAAGTAACGGATTTCGGAACTAAATATTAAAAATTACTTATTATTAATAAATAGAGGAGAAAACATCTCCAACACGACACTTTTTATAATCCTATTCCGATATTCTTCGTGACAATTTGTTGAGTGTTTTATTTATAAATTTAGTATGTGCTTATGAAGACAGATTTTTAATTTAGTTAACTAATTTTTAAAAAATTTTCTTACTATTATAATAAAAGTATACTAAACATATAATCATTCGTGTTACCTTTTGATTAAATATAAATTTTTTACCTGTAAAATATTTTTATCAACAAACTTTTTGTAAGGAACCCTTGAAAGGGACAATTACTTAGTGACTATATAGGAATCTTACTCATGAAACTCCATCTTCTTCTTTCTAATTCATAGTGAGTAACGGTTGATGATTATAATAATATAAGATATACAAATGTGTAAATATATTCACAGTGATAAATAATTTTCACTTTCAGGTTGATTATTGACACGTTACAGTTTATGTAGACTAGTATCTTGATAAAATTACTATTCCTAAAAATTATATTATTATATTTTAAGTTATGGAAATTGGAAAAAGTATTTGTTGACATCAGTTTCCGAAATCATTTTAACACAATATATACATTTATTAATAACAATTTTCAAACAAAATTTCCAACTTTTTTCTAAATTTGTAATCAATCCGCCGATCTCTACTTTCCAATAATTTTTAAATTATTTTAAATTGCAATCAAAATAATATTTAATTTTTTAAAACATATTTATGAAAATTATTAATTCACGTATATTTATTTTTAATGGAAATATTTAATTTTTTAATTTGTTGTTTATTTTAACCTTTTATAATGTTTTTTAAATTTTTCAAATGTAATATTATATGCTGTTTTTTTAATTTTGCATTTTTATAAAAAACATTTTATAATTTAGTTGTAGTATTTTTGAAATTTTAGAAAATAAGTTATATTTAATATTCAATTTTTTATGTTTAAAATATTTAATTCTTTAATCTTATCCTTCAAATAAAATTCAAATAAAATTAATATTTTTAAAAATACTGTTTTATATGTTATCTGTTTTAATCATTTTTCTACTAAAATAATATTTTAAATCAAATAAATTTTTAAAGACTATTTTCAAATTCAAATTTAAAATATTTAATTATCATTCTACTTAATTTTTAAAATTTTCAATTTGATTTCAATGCAAAATAATTTTTAAAATCATTTAAATTGTGGTCAGCGAACTAAATTAATTACCTCCTCGTGGAAATATTAATTAAATAAAAATTATTAAAAAAAGATTGTTTAAATAAACTGTTTGTGTGATATTAGGAAATTTTGAATTTGTGAATTGCTCTAATGGATTCGAATATCATAACATTTTTTGCAAATCTAAAAAAGAAATTGTCCTAAATGTTTTACATTTTAATGACTATTGGAATAGTATCATTAACTATCATTAAAAGTTTGTCATAATGATACTGTTCGGATTAAAATAGTATCACTAGTGTATTGAAAAAAATGAGTAGTGATACTATTAGGTCTAATGATAGTTATTCGTTAATATCGAATTTCGAAAAACAGTACAAACTTATATTTTGCAATTTAAACTTTCTGTTTCTTATTTCTATACTTGAATTTTCTTGTATATGGGATAATATTGTGAGAATAATTAATAACTATATATTTATAAATTAAAATACATATAATTATTATTAACATTACTATTATTATAAATATGATTATTAAAATTATTAATACTACATTTACAATTATATATATTACAAATATAAGGATCCTGAATATTATTACATTTTAATGTATGGCCCCAATCATCTCCTGACCTAACGGAGCCTCGAAGTTTGACGCCTTCTCTGCATCATATCCCATCGATCGTGTTTCATCAGTTTCGTCAATTCCGGCCATTGGATGTCGATATTTATTTTCTCGTCTGTTATACTGGATCTTGTTTTGGTGACTGGGTTGTATTTTTTCGTCTTTCTTGAAGCATTGATATCCTAGGTGACCTTGAGCTCCACACACTGAACATTTTAAATATGGACAATCTCTTCTAACGTGTCCAGACCCTCTACATCCAAAACAACTTTTCGAATTTTCCGGACATGTGTTGGGATATAAGTGGATTTATAAAAATGTTTCAACAAGAAAATTAAAACACAAGAGATATTGTTATTAAAAATATATTTATCTTAATTACACAATACAATTCGGTTTTCAAATTAAAGCAACTACTTAATTAAAGGTTTTTGATTTTAGATAATGTGAGAAGAGGATGTACTCTTGCCCACGTAAGATTTTAAGTATATAAAAATATATTACAGTCAATATAATAATATAATTGATGACTCGTACTTTTTCTATTCAGATTTTTTCTCTTCTTTTTCAGTCAAGTTGCCTCTCTTTTTATACAATTCTTTATTGGCGACTTCAATTGATTAGATTTCTCTTTCCCAGCAATAAGTTCAATTGATTACTTGACAGGCGGAAATTTTCCGAA
>MQRK01228120.1:0-10480 GCA_001938485.1 Girardia tigrina
AAAAATCGACAATTTCGATCAAACTCCCACCGCAAAAATGTCATTGATAACATTATTTAAGTCACATACATAAATGTTTAGAATTTCCAATTGAAGTTAAATAAAGATAATAAAGATAATAAAGATAAATAAATAAAGATAATTAATAAAGATAATAAAGATAATAATAATAAAGATAATTGAAGTTAAATAAATAAAAATACATCCACAAATTCTTCAATCGATTCAAATAAAATCAAACAACCCGAAACTTCCCCCTTCCGGGTCGAGGCCTGCGCATGATAATAAGAAATAAAAAAAAACATTAAAAAAACAATCGTTAATAAAACACGCACACAACACGCTCCACAAACCTCACGCACAGGACACCCTATGTAAAAAGAAAAACCAATCACATCAAGACCTTGTACAAAAACAAAAGAAAGAAAATCACATACACACATAACCGAAAAAACAACAGAATAAGTAGGGCACTACATAAACCTCACATCATGAATACATTTTCCTAAGTTTGTAGCATTGTGATAGGAATTAATGCAAAATTTAATGTCAAAATATTAAAATGTTTAGTCTACGTTGAGTTTTGTACGACACAAAAAGAGCAGTCAGCAATTTTAAATGTATAATTGTGTTTAGAGAAGAAGTTGCATTTAAGTTTGTTTGTTGAATTTAACTAAGACTACAGAGACATTTAGAATATGGCAGAAACCCTTCGATCAACATTATTTTGTGAAAAAGAAAGGTCTAGAAGTGACATAAGTAGTTCAAAGAAAGTCGTGAAAGTGTAGAGAAGAGTGTTCCAGACGATCATCAACCTCTACAGATGAACAACATATCGAAAAAATCAAAGAATTTATGCTTTCCAATAGCCAGATGACTGTTAAAAACATGGGTAATACTATTGGTATTTTAAAATGATTTGCCAATACAATTTTTAAAGATTATTTAAGCTCGAAATGTATTAAATCTCAAGTGGAGTAAAAAGATCTCAGATCTGTGAAAAGATACTTTATGACTATTAATCGGCCATAAAATTGATTTTTACTGGATATGAGACTTAGGTCTATTCTTACGACCGGAAAAATATTGTACATTTATAATTATTTTAACTCAGCACACCCATCAACAAACAGTATTATTTGAGTGTTATCCGTTTTTGCAAGACGCTATTCAAAAGAAGATGGTAGAATTGCGGCCATACAATGGTAATTCTAACACGGCACTTGTTCTTTATAACTTTTTTCCCTAAAAAATCGATTGATATCGTTTCATAATAACTGAATTCACCCGAAATATGACAATATGAATTCTGGCTTAACCTGGGGTAAATCGAATGGATACGATAGAAGAGGTATAACAGGAATCGCAATGCCCTCTGATAGCCATTTTGGAAAGCCACTTTAATTCATGTTTAATGGACTGGAAAATACTTTAGTTTATGTGTATTGTGTTGAGAGGGGATAACTTCGAGGGCGACGAAGTCGATATAGAAGATTAAAATAATATTTCTTGAAATCAATAAAACTAGTAAAACCTTTAAAACAGAATTATTACAATAAATTATTATTGTGTAATAATTACATATAGAAAAATTAAAATATTTCGACCATCAAATAAACTGGTTGTGAGGAATATCTTCGAATCGTGTTTATTGCATGTTGTGCTTGGAATGTTGTTTTTAGGATTGTGTTTCTCCCACCCAGATGGAAGATTGATATTTTGAATGTTTCGAATCATTGAATTATTCGGAAATATTTAAATGTAAAATACAACTTTAAAATTAAATAATATATTTTAATCAAAAAATATATAATAATATTTCAATCAAAATATTTAAAATCTATTAGAAAGTGATTTAAAATATTTTTATAGTGGATTGTAACGTAAAGATTTATTTAATCATAAGGTATTTAATTTATATGGTATTTAAAACGAATTAGAATATTTTTGAAAGTAATTTAAAAATATTTTAGTAAGAAATTGTAATTTAAATTTGTTCGAATAATGTGAGGTTTAGAAATAGAATTAGAAATTTATCAATCAAGAACGATGTCTAACTACAAAAGTTTCATGGAGCATTGTCATAGAGGACATTCCCAGTTGTGATGTCAATACAAGTATTGGAAATCGTGTTAGTATTTTTAATAAACATTTTAACATGAACATAAATGTTTCTATAAATACGTAATAAATCTTTTACAAAATGATACGAAGTGATAATTAAGGAAATTCGATGATACTTCGATTATATAACAACATTTAAAGAAATAATTTTGATTAATAATTTTTTGCTGTAATTTTTATTATACGCATAAAAAATTATTTGCAGTTCACTGATTTCAAAAAGGCATTGCGCAAACATTTTGATTCATAATTGTTGAAATAATTTCAAAATTAAAAAAATTAAAATTACCATTGTAAAGTTGAATTTGTGAAAATTATGATTGATCAAACTGATGCAGTAAAACAAAATTTTAGGTGCTTTTTTGGGTGAATTTAAACAGAATTTTAGTTAAAAATGTTTAGAAACTTTAAATTAACTTAATTAATTTGAGTTTTAATTATACAAAAATTAAAATTCATTAGAAATCGAGTCAACTAAGCTCGTCAGCAGAGTCGATTTATTGACTCACGATTTTGATTTGACTCACGAGTCAAACTCCAGTCAAAATTTTTTTAATTTGACTAGACTCGGAAACTCACATGTTGACTGGTAATTTATTACTACTTAATTTTTGAGTTTCGTCTCTGTAGTGTATAATTATCTAAAAAGAAAATTAATTTTCATAAAAATATTTATACATTAATTAAATATATTTATGTTGAACAAATGATTTTAATAAAATAAAAGTATATAAACAAAAATGAGATTTTATTGTTGTTTAATTATTATTTGTATTTTTTTAAATAAAATTAAATAATATAATACTATTTAAAAAAATATTAAGAAAATATTACTTTTAAAAGTTTAAAGACCTACAGGCCTAAGGTTAAAAATTTTAAAATTTATGACTCATTAATAGTCAAAATTCAAATGAATAAAATTTCAAGTTCAAAAGGCGAAACAGGCTAATTTGGTACAAACAATTTTTGCATATTAAAATTGGCAAATCCAAACTAAAAATTGTCAGACTTGACACAGTCAAACTTGGCACAATAAAACTTTACATATCATAATAAATGAAACATAACAAATTAAACTCACAAATTAATCAAATGATGATATCAAAGAAACAATAAGAATAATTTTTTTCTGTGCAAATTTGATTTTTATATTTCTTTAATTTTTCTCTAAATTTCTTTGCTGAATGATAATAATTATCAACTACTGTAAAATTTTATTTACTAACTTGTTTTCTGGAGTCAATTCACTAGCTTTAGTTTCCTTATTTCTGTTCTGAAAATCAACATGAAAATCATGCTTCAAACTCTTGTAAAATATCATCATGAGAAATTAAAACTGCTATGTTATCAACTTTTGAATATCACGCTATAACATTCTCTTTTTCATAATTTATTAAATTAAGAATTTTTCATATTAAATTGAGAGTTCGAATTGTTTTATTAATATATTTTTCTTAATACATTTTAATACTATTTTTGTGAAAATTTAAGCTTTATGATAAAATTTAGCAAAGTTAATTTGACATCAAATAAATTTAAGTATTTAATATCGAATCAATTAATTGGATACAAAAATAATACATCAATTTATTAGTAATTTTAGAGACAATTGCTTTTTATGCCAGCCCAGCATTTTCTAAAAAGACCAGCAAGAAGGGAACTTTCTGATGGTGAGAATGTTAATTTTTGAACTTTAGCCGATATTTCCACCTTTCTGAAAGAATGCTGTTTTTTGAAAAGGAATCTTTACTTGTCCTTGATACACAGTCTCAAGATTAGCATTGAATGATTGTATTCAGCAACAATCAAATCAAGAACATTGCTAAACAATCTTCTGAGTTCCAAATAGATTGCATTTTCAGGTTAGAACCAAAGGTATACAGCAATGATCTCTCGAATCATGACCAATTATATACCATTCATGCAAAGTTTAGCGAAATATTGATCCCGGTGTTTTATGCATTGATTACAAAAAAGTATTGGCGTATCTAGGTCAATTATCAAAATATAAAAATGAAATGTAAATGAACTGAGGTCTTTATAAAAATATTTATTATTTTTATAACAATATTTACAGCGAGAATAATTTAAAGAAAATCTTAACCTTTTATGATGAAATTAGAGTTTGGATAAAATGAGAAGAGAATTCTCTTGCTGCATTTATTTTATGATATATAAAAATATAATTACTAAAATATATAATTATATGGTTAATTTAATTCTTTAGTACTTTCAATTAATTTTCAGCTCAATTTCAGTTCTTGAGTAAACTTCTATTTAGATTCGATTTAACTTTCTTTTCTTTCTGTTTTTCGGATCACTCTCGATGACTTATATCGTCGTGGATTGTTTGCTTAAATAATTCAACAAGGCTAGTTGTTGCTGGAGAAAATAAACAGGCAATTACTTACTCGACTAATTTAAAGTAAATAATCTGCTTCAAGTAAGTAAAAGTAAACAGGCAGTTATTTACCTAACTAATTTAAAGTAAATAATCTGCTTCAAGTAAGTAAACAATTGGCCATCAAATAAGTAAACAATCCTTTCCTTTTTTGTACTTTAGGATTCTTCTTCTACTTTTGCGTCTTTCATCATTCAAAATCTTTCTCCTTTTATAATTTATTCTTTTATATATAGGTCATTTTATTTATTAAATCAGAGTCTTTATTTATCTTTTTTATATAATTTCTTTTTATTTCTTAATAAAATTATTTATACATAATTTATATTTATTATGGTAATTAGGTAAATAATGTCTTATTTTATCTATTAATTAAAACAATTAATACTAGTGGTGCGAATTATCCATTTGAAATTGGAGCAAAGGCAATGGTATGTCTATTAAGTATTCTGATATTTCACTCATATAATTTAGTAAAATAATTCACCAAGTTACTTGTCTTGCACTTGTCCCAAAAAGGGTAAATTACTGCAATTTCACCAAATCCACGAAGAAAAATACCTTCAATTGAATGAAAGGATAAAAAATTGTCTTCACAAATAATTCAACTAAAAAATTACAACATTTATCAAATTATAGTTTGAAATTTCATTTCTAAAAATTAGGTTTAGTTATTTATTAAGTTTTTTATGTTATTTTTAATTTATATATAATACCTTACATAAATTTCAATTGTGCAAACTTTTACAATATATTCGGGTTTGCCAAGTTTTATAATATATTTATAGTGCCAAGTTTTGTAGTACCAAGTTTTATAATATATTTGGATGTGCCACGCTTTTTGTGCTCAGTTGTCCCTTTGCCCAAAAGACGGAGGCGAGATGCTTTCGGTTTGTCAGTCTTCGTGCCGGTGTTGCAAGTGGGTTTTCATCCGATTTTCTCCATGATCTATTGTTAAAGCGCCTTCATTGTCCCAGTACACCCAAATCTCATCGCAGGTGATGATTTGGGACAGGAAATCATTCCTATGATAACTATCCAATAGCTGTTGACAAATTCTTTTGCGATTATCCTTGTTCTGTTGCGTCAGAGCGTGTGGAATCCAGCAATTTTCCAGGTATCGGTTAGTTAGCCAACTTTAAATTTTGAATAGACGCGAAAAGAGCTTCACTGACATTATCATTTAAATACAGTTTTTTTAACTTTAATTTCATTTAAGATATAATCGTATTTTGGAGTTATTTCAAAAAAAAGCCAAAAGTTCACCGCAATAATTAATATAATACTGAACAGAATTCCACCAGTTATTAAGTTTATTTAAGTTATTTAAATCGATATTTCCGTTGCTACCGTGAACAATAGACGTTTTTATAACATCCATCTTTTTTAAAATTCAATTGTTTTCAAATTTTCGCAATTATTAATCAAATACCGAAAACTCAATTCTTTTTTTTTAAATTTGTATTTACATATTCAATTTACATATAATTACAATTGATGCAGTTAAACAAACTGCAATTTAATCAATATATATATTTTTTAATATAAATTTTTACAAATTTCTTTTTACATGCACGCAGACACGTTCACAAAAGACACACATCACAATCATATTCAATAATTGATTTTTAAGTGATCTTAAGAAATCGATATACACACAAATGTTTATAATTAATTGATTCATTGATTTGAATCTTCCATCGGTATCCCATTGCATTCAAGTACCGTCACACTGTGTTTTTTTCCTGATCAATTCCCTCTGTAATGTTTTTCGTTGTTGCACGCTTGTCTTCAGTCAGAAACTCGATTATCTTCTCATCTATGTCAAGAGAGGGCCGCCCTTCGCGGACTTGATCGCCTGTGTTAAAGTTGTTTTCACGAAAATTGGAAATCCATCTTTCACATGTTCTCTTCGAGACTGTTCCAACTCCGATGGCCGTGTTAATTTCGTCAGCAAACTGTGAGGGTGTTAAATCTCTTTTCCAGCAATAGTAAATTAATTTACGAATATCAGAGCTATTAAAGTCCATTAGGATGACGAAAATGCTATTATTTTATTAAAACAAAAATTCATTTAGAACAGAAAATAAAATTTATTGGACATAAGTATATCGCAAATGCTTTTTTATCTAATTCACATTTTATTAGGGATTGCAAATATATAAGAATTATTTATTTGATGCAAGGATATCTGCAGTTTACATAGATATATGTGTGCGACAAAACTTATGATGCAACCCCATATTATTAAAAAAATAATGGAGGTACGGTTTCCGCAACACCCCATGTCCCTGTTTTTTCATCAATTTCAGAATATTCCTTACTATCAAGAACTTGATGATTAGTTCATTAGTTGATAAACTAAAACTCTTCCCAAATAACACAACAAAAATCATTTTTCAAATCATATTAGACAAAATTTTTATTTAAAAAATTAATGAATTTTTAGAAGTGGGGTATTATTCTTGAGAAAAAAATTGATCAGAAAAAATAGCTGTACTATGGGATTATTAGAAGTTTTAGAGTATATTAATTTTTAAATTTTTACAATTTTTGTTAATAAAAACCATTTAAACAAAAACATTTATTAAAAACTAAATGATAATTATTTAATTTTTAATAATTGGATTTTTACAATATATTTTTTTGAGATAGCCATTGCAAAAATTCTTTCATATATCCACTAATACTGTGATCTGTAGCAAGATAAGCGGGCTTGGCCCGATCTATAAAAACGTTTTTTGACAGCCTCGTCAGAATATCGTTATCACATTGTTGTCAAATAAATTTTTATTATCCCGTAAGGCCCTTCGTAAATTGCTTGGAACGGTCTTCTAAGATCTTTTTGTATCGATTGTCTCTAAGATCTCTTTTCATTTTTTCCGTTTTGAACGATGTGTTACGGATACTAACAAAACGGATAACACAAAAAAGAAGACGTTAACAGAAAATATATTCATTAATAAAACACATTACATTATTTTGGTCCCTGTGAGGCAGTATCGCAGCGTCACGAAGACTAGAAGAAGAGTTATAGACCCTGAAAAAGAAAGAATCAATTAAAAGTGAGATCGAAATCAATGAAGTTACCTGTAGGACGATCCATTGTAATTAGGGGGTTATCCGACCCTCACTGCATAGCCCTTTGTGAGGCCGATCCTTGGACGAGATCTGGATACACTCCCCAAAGAAGTTATTACCATTTAAAAATTAGAAAATTAATTAATAAAAACAAAGCCCAATTAAAAACTTACCATGAGTCAGTTCAGAAGTTCAATAAACAACTTCAGCTGACGCCCCCGCCTCAGTCCCCCGCATACAAATTCTGGAAAGTTCTGGACACACAGGCAGAAAAACATATAATAAAACAAAAATTTTCAAAATTTTTACGAAGGCACACCTACCTAGGCCGTCCAATCAGCATTACGGAAAATCCTAGACAGTCGGCTGGCAGCGACTGATTGGTTGAGAAAGAAAAGAAGGGTGTCCCTCCAACCCTATATAACTGGCGACCATTCAACCATAGACACAAAAAATCAGACAATAGTTTAAAAACTAAAGTGAACATTATTGCGACATTTTGACATAATAACTGCGACATTCGCGTCAAACAAGACCAACTCAAACTAATCGACAATCACATCGATAGAGAAGAATATATCTGATTACCCGCAAATCAATTCGAATCAACTTCCTCTGTACAATTTCTGGGCGATTATTGAACTTAAATAAATGTAATTATTTTATTTGTGAAAGGTTTTATTACTGATTTAATAAATGTATGAAATGATAATCTGTTTTTTATAAGATATAATTGATAGATAGGTTTTAACCTTTTAGCTACTACAAATAGATTAAGTACCGTCGTCGCCACCGCCGCCGTCCCTCGTTTAATAATGCCTCGGCTTGAATTGCCGTCGAGCGCATCATGAGAAGGTGAAAGAGACCAGACGATCCCCATAATTATCGACATAAGGTCGATACCTATGTCATTATTTATAAACGACAACCGCGCCGGGTCTTTGCTTGAGGAAATCGGACCGCGAGTGCGTTCATACCGGAGAATATAATTTTACTAAGAAAACATCTTAGAGTTTGTTTTCTCAGCGCCGCGGCAAAATAAAATTGATGTGATAAAACAAATATTAATTAATTTCTAATTTTTCGAGTTTCATGATTTTGATGCATAAATGAATTTTAATGATATTTAGAATCTAATAACTTTAAAATAACTTTTTTTGACTTTAATAACTAATCTATTTTCGACATATTAAGTTTTTATAGTCATGTTGGAATTTATGTTGGTGAATAATTTATTTCGCGATTAGAATTTAGAGATTTAAAGCAACGTATTTCACCGGTAATAATTTTATAGATTAAGAGAGCGATTGAAAATGAATATTTACAACGAATGTATCTGAATGTTTTGTTATTTGATAAATGTGTATTATTTTGACCAGATAAAGTAAAATTTATAAGGTAGATTTTAAAGAAATAATTTACGACCAAATTAGAGAAAGTCCGTCGAGACAATAATAAATTAGATTTAGTTGACAATTATCTGTAAAAATCTTGTGAATACAAAGGATATCGACACGAGTAGACTAATACCAATCAAATCGGATATCCTCCACCAAAAACCTCTACTACACGGTTCAGAACCGCACAGGGTGTTCCAATAACAGGATCTTCCAATTTAAACACTGGGGCAGGATATTACTCCACAATAATTCTCAACTCAAAAACTACGCCTGTAGTTTTTCAACACGAGGATGATTGTCATAAGTTCTCAGGCGAAAGTAGAATATTTTTTTAGTTTTCATTGAAAACGGCTGTACAAAGAAACAAGTTAATAAATAGTCTACACCAGCTAATCCGAAACACCGGCTAAACCGAACAAAGAAAAATTCCCCTACCTTTTCTAATATAATAATTCTCAAAGGCTAAACCGAAAACCGAACGACTTTATGAGAACGAGTACAATAAATACATTGTACTTTAATATATTTTATTTTACATAATTGCTGCTCATTGCAAAGGGAATCTTCCAACTATTCATGTGCGTTCTAACTAAAGGAAATCGTTTTCTCCCAATGTTCGGCGTTCAGTTTTGATGAATCGATTGTGTTTCTAGGGTTATTATTTGATGTTCTGAGGATAATTTTGCAGTGCAATTCTAGCCTCTAATAATGGTATTCTATCAGAATTCCTTGAAGAACCTTTTCATTGCAGTGAGCAGTGGTGAAACGCTTATACGTGTAGAACCTATACAAGTTAACGTAGTGTTTTCAGCTTGACACTTGACTTCATTAGTAGATTGTGAGATATTAACTGATTTGCTGTGTTGTTCTGGATGCGTATTGAAGATTGACAAACGCATTAGACGTTTTTTGAGTGGTATTAATTGTTTTTTATAGCACTCTACGAGTAACTGGTGATCTGTAAAGATATCTACTCCTAAAATGAGTTGATGTATGTCGGCGATGTGGAATTTCCATATTATACGACATGCACGGTAGAGTGAAAACCAAATATTTCAAATTGGAAGATTTAATAGGTTCGGCTCAAAAAAATCACCTTAAAATGAGTAACTGGATTCTGAGTGGAAAATAGACGGCAGAAATGAAACGGTTGATCCGATGTCTACAATTACATTCAGAAATATTACGGGTTTGTCAATAAAAGTGACTGATACAGTGAAGGTTGCGGCTGATGAATGCTGGCTGAGGGTTGTGAAGATGATGAATTTTCTGGAAAATGAGACGCCTTTACCAGTTATGACCGTTTCCAGCGGCATGCCGTTCAGTTTAAATGGTTGGAGTCTTTATCCTTCCAAGTGTATCCCTGTGTACTTAAAAATATAATTTGGCAGGTAAACAACTCGTTGAGTTGAGAATTATTGTGGAGTAATATCCTGCCCCAGGGTTTAAATTGGAAGATCCTGTTATTGGTACA
>MQRK01228128.1:0-41658 GCA_001938485.1 Girardia tigrina
TTTGATGATGAATGTATTTATAGACTTAAATTAAACTTGAAACACCTTATTTCATCAAAAAATAATTAATAAATTTGTGTACATATCATTTTCTTTAAATTGCCAAAAATAGTGCAGCTTAGTATACTTGATAAAATAATAACAGCTTATAACCTACAAAAATTATCAAACAATGACATAATAACGAAATTATTTTATAGATATTATTCTACTCTGAAGTCTATAGAATTGTCGAGGTCGACTTCATTTTAAAGCGGAAACGTACTACCTCAGGACATCCTGCGAAGCTCTGTGCCCCCAGGTTATCGGTAACCACCTTTAACGGCCTCTACGTTTTCTCGGTACACGACAAGTTTACTTTCACGGTGTTAAGTAAACTACGACTCTCCATTTAACATATGTGTAAAGTTCCAAAACTTTGAGTTGTTTTCGGGTTCATACCGACGAGTATAGCCCGGTCGGTAGTAACAGCGTCTAAGGGGTATGATCGTGATACATACATTATTTACACGGGATTACTTAACTCTTGCAGAGTCATACTTCAGGGTAAATGATCTTTACACCATATTGGCACGCAGAGCATCGTCTCTGAGACATTTTCCAAATTCGAATTTATTGTTAATATTTGAAAACAACTACAAACGGTCATACGTGATACTATATGATTAAATACTATTACTGTTAGACTTATTTATATATTATACTCATAAGTTTAAAGGTTAGATTTGAGACGATTTGGGTATATCATAAGAATAAATGGCGATCAATCGGAGTACTCTCGATGGTACGACAAACACCATTCCAACAAGGTCCTTAATCTTCATTTTAAAGTGTAATTCAATAATTATTATCGCGCTTTAATCGCATATATTATTGAGTTATACATACATTATATACAAAATCTGAAAAGTGATTACGATTTACAGATTATATCATGTACTCCGGGTGCATTTCGATGTACAAAAGTCGAAGAATCAACCTTTGAACATTAAAATGACTCGGAGAGACATCTTATCCAAACATCGGATCAAGATGTAATTTATTACTATTTTCATCATTGCTCTATTCTATCAAATTCTTTCATCAAGTTCTATAAACGCTGAACTACTTAAAAACAGAAACGTTATTCTTTTATGCAATTATAACGATTTAAATTCCTCATCACTATCGCTTTTTAACGATTATCTACACACACTACTATCCTATATATGATCCTATCCTATATATTGATATATCCTATATATAATTGAATTAATAATATTTTCGTTCTACTAATATTATTATCATTATTATTATTAATATAATTATCGTTCTACTAACAGATTATTATCGATATTAACATCTCATTTTATACAGGAACTTCCTAAGATTATATCATATACAAATATGATCTGTACAAGCTCTCCTAACTATAATCTGGTCGTCTGTCGTCATTTATTATCGTATACTATCCCTAAACTAAACTATCAAGAGTTATTCAAAATTCAACTAATCCAAGGAACACTCCAGATGCGCGACTGACTTCAAATGTCGCTTATCATCACCGACCACTTGGACTCCAGTGCGAACAGTAAGTGGACCCAGATGTTCATTAATTAATTACGACATATACGGGGTTATTAAATGGTAAACCAGAAACCAAAACCCATTAAATAATAAATTATATTTAAATTAACATAGTCACGGGAAAGGTTTACAAATTAGTTATCAGCAGAATATAAAACAAAATATTCATGTCTAATTGATTATCCACACCACCTTGATCATCATCATCCATACCTATTTGATCATTATACTACTATCATCAACCGCCTCATTATCTATACTTGGTTACAAAATCTGAGACAATTTTTACGATAAAATCAATTAATGAAAGCAGACAAATTATTCCATAAAATTATATTATCAGTTAAATTACACAATAATTAATACACCGATAACAATAAAATTTAATTCAAAAGTAAAATGAATGAAACAACTAAAACATTCATATCCAGTTCAAACCTTACGTAATAGAAATACCTTGATTTATCGTAGGATTGTAGGGTTCAAATGTACAAACGTGCAAATGAAAATGTCTATCAAGGATGTTCTCAAAATGATGCTTCGTCAAAAATTGTTTCGTTCTAAATGTTTTTTTTCAGAATGGATCGACGCGGACAGTAGTATTTAAAGGATATATCTGCCACAGAAAGTACCTTCGTCCGTATAGTTATGTAGTAACTGTGATTATTATTTACGATTGAGTTATTTCTAGACGTGGGCACGTTTTAAAATTTTCTAAACGTATAAACGGTCTTCGTTTAGCAAATTAAACGTTTAAACGATCTCTAATTTCATGGAAAAACATCGCGACTATGCTTTATTTTCTTCAAAACCTATTCATTTAAAAATTTCCATGAATGACAATTTTTTAGCATTAAATGTTTACAGGGAATTCCTAAAAAAATGAAATTCGAACAGTTGATACAAAAATAATGATATAGTCACAATAATCATATCGTTTTTACATATCTATCACATTCAATGAATGTGATTTTCCATTCAAGGAGTTTTCTTTGGTAAATACGGCCTTCAGTTTTCTTTATAATTTTTATCATCTGTCTCTAAATATTTTTTCATTGCTGAATATATTTTTCCTCCCAAACTTTATAATAAATGTATTATGTTGTTCGAAACTTTTTAATTGTAAAATAGAATCTTAAAATGTTTTTGTATGAAAATTTCCCTTTAGCAAAATATTGAAATAGTTACTAATAATGAAATAAATTTATTAAAAAATATAATAGTGATTTTTCGTTCTAAAAAAGATACAAAAAATTTTGTTTGACAAGTAGAATTCTGTCCGCATAAAGAATGGATATAACAATTTTTCGAATTACTATTTATAATTAACTTAGTAATAATGCTTATTTAGTATATTAAAAATACTTGATGGTAAGATGTTTAAAAAACAATCACATATAATATTTTAATTTTCAAAATAAATGACGTATTTTTTACTAATCATTTTTAAGAAAGTAATTTCAAATTTATTTTCATTTTCATAAAATTACTTGAGAGAAATAAACTAAACTATTTTGAAAAATAAACAGATGTATTATTTTTGTAAAATTTAATTTATTGAAATTAAATTAGTTAAAAATAATAAAAAAATTGTTTAAATGAACATTTAAACATTAATTCAGGATTTGAATTTGTTGAATCTCCTTTCAACACGGTTATTGTACTTTTGTACTAATAAACCGCCAGAAAGGAGAAAATTAAATGCATTAAAGGAGGTGGATTATGTTTTTTATGTAATCCATGTCCAAATATAGTGCTTATTAGATATTATTATTATATACAAAGTGTTTATTAAATCATCTAAAATTCCATTGCTTTCTGAATTGTGGAATTTCAAAGATGATAAGTTAAATATATGTTTTTGTTATGCACATATTTCTTTTAAATTAATTTGTTCGAAAAACAGAAATATTTGTACTAATTATTTTTTTAAATTACACAACATAAATTTTGAATATTTAATATAAATTAGTTGATCAAAATATAATTATATTTTAACACAATTAATAATTAAATATATTAAATACTATTTATAATTAACTAAGTAATAATGCTCATTTGATGATAAGATGTTATAAAAACAATATATAATATTTTAATTTTCAAAATAAATGATGTACTTATTGCTAATCATTTTTAAGAAATTAATTTCAAATTTATTTTCATTTTGATAAAGTCAGTCGAGAAAAAAAACTAAACTAATAATATATCTAATAAATAAAATTATGTTTTAACAATAGTAATAATAAAAATAAAATTTAGATAATAATCACACTAATAATATTAATGATAATAATAATACCATAACATAAATATATATATATATATATATATATATATATATATATATATGAGGCAAAAAAATTAAGAGCCAGCTGTAATTGTTGTAATCAGCCAGTCTTTATCTGGTAGTTTATTCAGACAACGATTCACTGTCATGTTTGTTCCTGCTAACAATTGTTTATCTGTCTAATGGTTATGTCAACGAATCCTTCGTGGGTAGCTGCAAAGCCGAGTGCGTAACAACTGTTTTCGGCAAATAATCAAAGTTTACTGCGTCAGTTTTAATTGTTTATTCTTTGTCTACAGCACATTGATGGCATCTTGCGAGCTTGTGTGGAGTCATCGTTTGTTTACTGGAGGGGTGTAATCACTGGTAGTTACACAAACCGAGTCCTCCACAATCCCTTCCTGAACTTGCTCACTCGGCGTATGCATGGGATTTATTAACACATAACAAGAAATAGTCGAGTTTGACTATTCCCAAATTTTGTAAAAATCCTATGCTTGCTGGGTGGTGTAAATGACGGAAAGGGTTTGTAGACTTATCGCAAAGATGTCGCGTCGTAACATTTCTCCGTCCTCAGGTGAAATCTCGTCCCGAGATTTAGAAAAGATTTATACATAGGGTGGAAGATACAGAGAAAGAAAAAGTATGTGATACATGCGGGTGATAAGAATAAATAATCACAATAATGAAAATTGTTTATAAATTGTCATGCAATATTGTTCAACTAATTGTTACTCAACATACATATTGATCATTCACATAAAATAGTTAATTAGTGTTCCTTATTTACAATTGTTCCGGAACGACTGTTATACTGCCCCCCACATATTATGCAATCTATGAATATTTAATTATTTAAGATTAATTAATTATTTAATTACTTTACTTTTTTTATTTTTAATTATTTATTTAAAATATTTATTTACAATCACTTGCCTCGAATTTATCTACACAGTGTTGCTAGAGGCAAGTCACTTTGAAGTCTCGATAAGATTAACTTTGAGACTATATATAAGACTTTAAAAATACAAATTTATACGAATTTAAAATGCCAAGAAATATTGATGAGAGAAAAAAGAATATGATAAAGTTTCTTAAAGGTAAAATCCTAGAAGCTAAAGTTATCAATATTATTTTATCAATAATTTTAATTAATAAATTAGTGAATCAATAAATATTTATTTAATTATGTAATTATTCTTTTATTTAATCATTTATTTATTAAATAAATTATTTAACAAATAAATGATTAAATTTGATTGAATATACATAATATGTTATACATAATGTTAGATTATATAATATGTGGGGCCATTATAAAAATCGTTTTATCATGTCTTTGATATAATAAAAAAGTTCGCAAGACGTTTTCAATATAAATTATTTCTGATAATATTAATTTGACATAATCCCAAATCTACAAATATTTTTGTCATATCATTGGTAAAATATAAAAAAAATACACAGATCAGAATTAATAAAAAAAATAATTAAGCAATATATATAGATAATTTTTAATAAAATCTATTACAAATAACCACGATAGATTTTAAAAATATAAGTTTATTTACTAGGGATGGATCAAGATTGGAACGACTTACTTAATAAATGTCCTGCCGAACTGAATACCGATTCGGAAGAAATACTCGTGACTGGAATGGAATACATAAATCGGGAAATATTAAACAATGTTGGCAAAGTTTCTTTCCGAGCTTCCCATCATCCAACGATATTTGTCGAAGTGTCTTCCAATGGTAATCCATAATAAATAAACAGTTCGGATTTCATTGAATGAGAGATCACGTTCATGTGACTACTGTTTCTTGCAGCATCTTGTTTGCCTTTTAGAAATAAGTCAATCGGATTACTTACTGTACGAACATCCTCTTTTTGAGTATCCACAAGAGACATTGATTGAAGATGATCATAGTAAGATGCAGTTAGTTTGAATTGATTTACCAGGTCTCAAATAATTTTCTGCAGCTGTAAAAAATATGGACTTCGTCCATGGATCTAACAAAGTAGCAGCCAAAAGCAAGTTTTGACAAATGTATTCATCGAAATATTTTTGAAATGAGACATATAATTGTCTTTTTAACTGGCGCTTAATTTCATTATCATTCTCATTATGCCCCAGATGCTCCTTCATGAGTCTGATTACAATATAGAAACGCGAGAGTTGGATAACTGGATCCACTGATCCCTTTTTATATACATGAAACCAATCATAATATGTGTTGAGCTAATTATTCCAATGAAAAAAAATTTAAATTTTGTGCTTCATCAAAAACCAATACATTTTCTTCAATATAATACATCTGGTTTTTAAAACTTTTTTACTCAAAAAATATAGAACATCAACGAATATAATTTAAATGATTTTACGTCTAACAAAAAAAATTACCGCAAATTATATAAATTGATGTAATTCATAAAAATTTTAAAATACGAACTTTATACGCTCGTTTATAAATCGCTAAACGTTTAAACGTCTTAAAAATCGAAAACGTTTAAACGCGAAACGTGCCCACCTCTAGTTATTTCAAATGACCGCTCTGTGTAAATCATTCTCAGTAGGTATCGATTTCTCTACCCATAAAATAAAATTAATTAAAATAAAATAGTACACACGAGTAGAAGCAATGGAACAAGAATTTTAGTTGTAAAATAATGAGACAGCCATTAATTCGACTTAATTTGTAATATATTACTACAAGTTTTATTTACTATTTTTTATTCATTTTTTTCATTACTGTTACGTGCAAGCTAAAAAATCGAAAATACCATTTATAAATTTTCTATAATTGAAAATTTTGTAATTAGGTTTTAAATAAGTAGTATCCGAACAATCGTATATCAAAAACATTTATAGTATCTATCTTATATCTGAGTTTGACACACAATTTCAGACTAACACTATACCAAGTGTAACAAATAATAAATTTCATCAAAGTATAGATGCAACAGCGGGCGCAGCGGTTTTGTGGCTGCGGCGGGTTGGCGATGGTGGGTGGGTTGCGGGATTTAAATTTATAATCTCACTATTATTTCTCGCATTGGGCTTCAATGAGAACACTCCGTTGATCTCTTCGCCGGTGTTGACCGTCAGAGAATCGTTGACTCCGTCATTGAGAAAGAACACCGTCTGCTTCCAGTGAGTGCCTCGTCTGTCACTCGGCCCGGTGGACAATCCAATACGCTCATGTGACGACGTGAAATCGATATCAAAAAACGCAACGAAGGCGTGAACGCAATCGCCCTTGCGAACAGCCAACGCAAACGGCGATGAAAACGACAAATCTTCGACTTTGATTTCATATATATTGACTTCTTTGACGATACAAAAGTTCGAGACGATTTGATTCGAGTTGACAACGTCAACGAGCGGTTCCGATGCAGCGACTTTCCTTATACAACTCATATCGAATCCATAGACGTTTTCCCACCAGTTGTGGTAGAGCGCGTTTCGATAGGTCAATGTGCGCATTTCGTCTTTCAACATTTCCTCGTGAATGCCGAAATGAGCATACGAATCGAAATAATAGTCTTTCGATGTCATTTTCGATGCATCGATCGCATCACCGTTTACCGAAACATGTTCCATGATCGCTTGAAAAATCGGACGAATGAATTGTTATTTTAAGAGACCTTTTTTTACGTATACAACAAATTTTGTTCGCGCCAATTTATTTATTTTACAACACAACAAAGTAGTTCAGATAAACAAACTCGAACAATCACAGATTTCTCTCGATAAAATCAATTGTAATAATATTGATAAAAAACTTGAACTATCCAGATTGGCCGATCTATTTTTAGATCGGCCAATCATAGGACATCTATTTTTAGTTCACACATTTTCGGCAAAATTGATAAAATATTTTGTACAAATATGTAAAACAGTTTCATTTTTTTTATACAAACGAAATGCTATTTTTAAAGCGCAAACACAGATAAACAACATCGATAAATTACGAAAACATGACAAGTAATCTTGCTCTTCAATGGTGTATCATTATCATTGGTCTTATGTTCAATAAATGCCGACCTTGTTTCAACAATAATTCTAGGGACCTTCAATTTTATACACACAAATATGATTCTTCTCGATTGAAAACATTAAATAATAATCGTAAATAAACGAAATTCGTCAGACGCTGGAAATGCTTGATCATTCGAATTGATGATATAAGAGAAATGAGAATGATTCAAGTTTGTCGATTGCTGAAAAGAGGTATCGGGAATAACGACTGGTTGTCCCGGAAGAGATCTCATATTGACATCGGGATATCCAAGCGACGACAGAGCGTTATTGTTGGAGTTGCTGTTATTATTGGAGTAAGGGAATCCCCCCGAATGTGAATCGACCAATAGATTATGCATAAAAAGGTAATACTCGATATAGAAAAATAATGTAACCTAAAAATATATTATTGGAGTGTCTTCTACAATAATCAATTCTATTTGACAATTGAAGAATGTTTGAAAAATGAAAACTGCAATTATATATATTTCCATACATTGTAGAAATTTGAAATTATAATAATTAAGTACTTCTACTGCGTCAGCGTAAATAAGCGCAAAATAGAGAGTTAAAGATATAAATTTACACTAAAATAATCGTCAGCTCTGATTTGGTTGAGGCGACGGTGATCAATCCAGATACGATCTTTGATAGTCGATCGGTAGATAACTTGGGGAGCCGCAATTCACACCAGTATGTGGGATGTTATTACTGTCGAGTTCAAGGCGATATTGTCCGACAGCGGCAACAGCGAGGTGGTCTTGTTTCGAGAGCGGTTTCTTGGCGAACGTACACGATTCCACTAGTCACTGGAACGATTTAACAATGCATTCGTCAAAAATCAACATCGAGTTTCAAATGTTCCTCCCGGTGATAGTGATGTGCTTTCCTTGCCGGAATTTCTCGATTTCGAGAAAAATTCGATTCCAAACCAGCGGGATTCTTAGTAGAAGTTTTTCTCGAATTTCATCAGGTGAATGTCGTCCCAGTCAGGTAGTTTTAATTAACTGTTGATAGTGCCGTTTTTCATTTTGCCACTTCGTGATAACGAAGACAATGAAGAAAAGTAACTCATCAATTGACGAACAACAAAAAAACCTGACATTTAAATTTTCAGTAGAAATTAAATTTTTTGAATGAGGAAATTTTTATTTAATCAACAAAATACAATACAAAAAAATTGTGATTATCAAACAATAATTAATTTTTTGTATGTCATTTTTGGTTTTTTATAAGTAAGAATATGGGATTTTAATATATAATTATATTTATAAATAATAATATAATTTATTTTTTAGACCAAAACAATAATATAAAAAATATTTAGATAATGCAAATAATTGATAAATTTATACAAATTTATTAAAAAATAACATATATATCAATATTATATCACTTTGAGTAAAAATATTCTAAATACAGTGTAAGTTAATTTTTTCGGACGTTTTATTTTTCATAATTATCAAACAAAATTATGACATTGAAATTTCGTTATTATTACATAAAAATAATTATAATAAAAATCTTAGCGCCTTTTATTGATACATCTGATGTTGGAAATTTATTATCGAAAATACTAAGTTCGCATTTTACAAACAAAATTGAGATTAATGATTGTAAATATTTTATTTATTATTTTTTTAATAGTTAAAGTATAATGTAGTAAAATTTTTTAATTAAAACAATTTTTCATTATATAAAACCTTTTTTGCATAAAATGTTTATGATACATATATTTCTATTACGACTACATTTTTATTTTTACAATTTTTTTAAAAGCTTAAACAATAATACTCTTAAATTTAATCGATTTCGATGCAGAAGTATAACGTGGCTGAATAACAGTCTCATCTTTGATGAAAAATAAACTGAAATATATGATGTTAACGGTTAATTTTGTGTTCAATTTGTTAGTGATTTTATTTTAGTTATTCGATGCAGTTTTATGATTTTTACTAGTAATTCAAAAAAAATATACATAAATTAACGAAAATGTGTCGATGCGAGTGTATATTCCATTGTGTATGAGTGAGTCAACTCCAGTGGGTTTCATTTATTCGCGATTGCTCCACATTATTTACGGCCCTCAAGATCCGGGTCGTATGACCTACTCATCCAAAACAGTTTATAAAAGTTATCTATTTATAAAAGATCATGTTATCATTATTGTGTTTTCACTTCAACAAAAGCTATAGAATTATTATTTACAAAAGTATCAATACTAATATCTCAGAATTACACAAATTATGTTATAAAAAGTTGAATTTTATAGATTAATTTATTTACATTGACAAAAAATCTTTCTCGAGGTGTTAAACTTAAATGGTTTAGTTTATTTTCACGAGCTGACTCTATTTACTACCCGACACATACAATCAACTGATTATTCTCGATGTACGAGGTCTACTATTATACTGAACAGCTGTTGTATATTGATTTTGACCAGGTCAGGATGAAAGAAAACACTCACGAAAAAATCAAAAGAAAGAGACAAATGTGAATATATATAGCTTTGAGAACAGTCGGAGTCTGGGTCTCAAAATGGATACAAAACGTTTGCGAGCAAATTTTCTATTAGACGATGCAAACACCGAAATGTTTATAATTCGATTACTTGTGGATAAACTAGATCTCCAGTCACAAGGGATGTGCGAACAACGTTCTTCGGTTCGAATCTGGAATTTCCAGTAAGGGAGGGTTATTTTGACTATTTTCGGATTAGGAAAAGCCTGTAATTGATATATTATTTTTTGGAGTATTATTACTATATTACTTTATATAATTAACTTTATAACACCAGCGGGGACGGAGCACGAATATCAAAGAACAGCAAGATGGTCTGGACGATGGGGCCTCTCTTACGGACAGGGTCTTTCTCAGGGCTCGTCGTTTTATTTTTTCAATGAATGTATTACATCAAGGTAAGCCTTTTGATTTTGTCTTTACCTGTTTTATGGTATATATTTTGGTGTGAGATGGAAATGGGTCGACCTGAAGTTTTTTTACTGAGAAAATACAAATGTTAGCAATAACAAATTGCTTTGCAAAATCAAAATTTAATATGATTTATTAAATTGATTAAATTAGTAATCGTATGATAATTATTGTTATCGCGTCGTTGCGACTCGTCAGTCATGTAATTCCGCGATCTATAGGCTGATAGTTATATTGCATTATTTTTTACATTCGACATTTATTCTCGCGATCAAGCAAAGGATTGCCAAAATATATAATTATTCAATCAAATACTAATCCCCATATCTCAAAGCCTATTCAATCGTTTATTGATAGAGAAAAGTATATATCACAATCGTAATTTACATTACTTCAGACCAGTCCGTGAACATTCAAATCCTATCCTTATACAACCTTAATTAATATCAAATTTAATCGAGTTATGACGACATTATTATGATCAGAGAATTTGAACGTTACGAAGTAACTACTTTATATCTACTTTTCTTAAAGAACTATAATTTCATGTTATTATGATCATTTGTCATTCTTTCTTCTTTTTATTCTTTCTGTTTTGTTTATTATCATTATTCATATTTCTAAAATATTATGCTATTAATATTAGTTTATTTTATTGAAATTTAGAGATAAACATAGCTTCATTGATAACGACAATACAGTTAATTAGTGAACCTATTTTTACAAAGCAAATAATCGGCAACGAAAGAATTATTTTAAGAACGAAATGAATGACAGTCAAAATTGTAATTTCGCCATTTTAGAAATGAATGTTTAACAATGTTATCATTCAACTATCAAAGAATTCCAGGTCGTGAGTCATATCTATTTCTCAATCGAGAACGAATGGGAGGATAACAAAAACATCAAAGAAAAGCAGCAAATACTTGGGACACCATCAGAAAACGTACAACAATCAAATAGACCATCAGCTGTAATTTCGAAAGCATTCTATTATATAATTTTTTTTGATACTTATGTTGACTTCCTTCTCTTTGAATGTTCAAGAATCAATTGTTTTCATTATTCTCATGATCAGAATCTTAATCGATTTTGAAAGAAAAACACGACATAATTATTTATATTTATATATTGATGTGTAAAGAAAATTAATTTAATGTAATGTATTTAAATAATTGAAAGAAAATAAAAATAATCAGATCGAGTTATTAGTCATGAATTATTTTCGAATGTCATTTTTACGTAATATTTGTGCTTGAAATTTGTGAATTTCTTGAATTAAAGAGATCATTTTGTCGAATGACTTATTCTATTTGCTGATTTAATGAGAATGAAAATGTGTTAAAAAGTACGTTTTTCATTGAAACGGTTTTTAGACACAATTTGATGAAAGTAGATATATATGTAGAATTTTTTAAGAAAAGTATTAGTTAAGAAAGACAACAAAACAGGAGAAATCAGGTGGGAAATAATTTTTTTAATGAAATTTTTGTATACTTTTTCCACAATTAATGAGAGATGTTTTAAAAATGACTTTTTAGAGTGTTTGTTGTTTTTGTCTAGGATTGTTGAAGTTTGATTGATGATAGATTCATTAGTAAAGTACTGAACTAGATAAATAACAGCCAACAATATTTACTACTATTGTAATATTAATTCAAAATTTCTGAATAAGAATTTGTTAGAAAAAATAAAAATATAATTTAAAACGAGACAATATAATAACAGTAATTGAATAAGTAGAAAGTTAAATTCATAAAGACAAGAAATCCAATACCGCATCAAGGTTTCGTACGTAAAAGAATCAAATTAAATGTAAAAATTATTACTTGTAACAACTGTGATAAAATATTGTTTCAGTTCAAATAGTCACAAATCAGGTGGAAGCATTCATGGAGCGACATCCGTTGTCGGTCCGTGAGAAGCGAGTCGTTCTGAATTATCTGAAGACTCCAATAAATTAATCTTAACCTGTTTCATCCCGGTACGAATTTTAGACAGAAAAAACGCTGTTTTTTTTGGATTTATTAATATTTACACGATTACATCGCGGAAGAAAAATAAGGTAGAAATATTTATTAGAAAATACATTTAACACATTAGCGATCGCAATGCTGAAATGTTGCGTCACTGTTCCTATTTCGTAAATTTTTTTAAATTGATCGAAAAAGTGATGTATTCATTTGGTTCGTTTAAATTATTTTTCAAATAATTATTTTTAATATAATTGTTGTTGCTGATTGATTTTTGGAAGACGTTGGGTTTTATATAGATGTAATCGGTTGACTGACTTGGGTAAAAACGTTGTTCTTTTATTAACTCTTGATTTTCTGATGCAATGAGCACAACAATAATATTTAATCGAAAGAGTAAGTCGAAATGATAAACTTCAGTTAAATGTCAAATAATATGAATTAGTCTAACATAAAAATAATTTGTTGGAATAATCAGTCAAAATAATAAAATTCGGTATGTTGACAAATTAATGGAATTAATCAGTTTCAATAATAATAATGATCACTTAGCTTTACATATATATTGTTAGTGATAAATTGGTAAATATATATTTTGTTTTAATTGATAAAATTTAATATAAACAAAAATGTATTATATGTGAATTGTAAATATTTGCATATAAGTAAAAGAATAAATTTTCTATATTTTAATTAAGAGAAGTACAATATTTAAAAAAAAGAAAAGTTGAATGAGGCAATTATTTTAATTGCGCAGATGGGCGATTTAGATAGATTATTTAAATTGCCGAACAGCTATTTTGTAAAAGATATAAAAAATTATCATTTTAATTGCCCCTGGTAAATGATTCCGAAAATATATAGGGGTAATCAAGAAAAATCAAAAATACAGAAGACGAAGAAGAGAAAAAACGAACGGAGGAGACAAACAAATACTTAAAAAAGGTAATAATTGTACTGGAAAGCATAATGGATTAAAAAAGAAAATAATTATTATATATATTTTAATAATTATATAACATTCAGGTGGCCGATAAGACCTACGAACAAGTACAAAATCGATCAAGCGATATTCTTCAATCAAAAAGATATTCTTACATTATTGAGATACCTTCTTGTAAATAATAAATATTTTAAAATTTTTTTTCTTTCTTAATTCAAAATAATAATAAAAAATAAAAGAAACTCAACAATATATTTTCATATATAAAGAGAAGGTGAGAAATAAAGCTTCTCAAATATTAGCTTTTTGCGAAGTGAAGTGATGAAATTCTTATTAATTATCGAATTTCCCATACTTCTCTTTCAATCAATATCTGTCTTAGCATGATTTTCTTGCTTGTTTAGAACTTTTATAAAAGTGAAAATTTGAGATATAAATAACTTGACAATCCGAACTTTTCTTTCAGTTAAATTGATAATTATGAAAATGTGATTGACTGAGTATCTAAACTATCTTCTGATGATATATAATGTATAAAATTACTATAATTTTGAGACACAATTTCATTCATTATCTCTAATCATAGCCTAAACATAATCATATAACAACTCATCAAAAATAAACAAAACTTTTCTCTGATAAAGTACACAGAAATAAATGTTGACCTAATAATAAAAAAAATAAATAAATAAAATCCCTTTTTTATCGATATTGTAAATTCATAGTCAACAATTCATAATAAAAAAACTGACTTTAATAATAAAAAAAATGAATATGTATAACTGCGAAGTAATTGCAAAATTATAAAAATCTTCAAATAAAAATTACGGAAATTAAAAATATATGTTGTTTTAATATTACAAGAAAAAAAGCTTTGTACGATTTTTGTATCCTAAAAAGTGTGTTACTCTAATAAATTATTAGATCCACTTCATTTTCATTGATTTCATCGTCTTGGTGAAAATTTAAATAATCGTGATGTATTCGTTCGAGTCTATTATGGCGAGTGACGGGCAAGATGGTCGCCCGGCATTATTCGATCAATAGCCATCATTTATCGGTGAGTTTATCTCTTTGAGTGGCATTCTGTTGCTTGTACCCGTACAGGAGCTGCCCCACGCGATTTATGACAAGAAGTCCCTCTCAGTTACGGCATATCAACTATGTTCGAGCAAGAGCGAGGAACTACCTATCACGAACCAGACCGAGTGTTTACTGAAAGCTATTGCGACTTCGATCAGGTGCCAACACGTCACCGTCATGCCTCCTAGGGCTACACTTACATAAATGTTGACCAAAGGGAAAAGGGTGTAAGAAATCTATATTACAATAACAAATAAATTTTATCACAAATATTGATAATTCTTCATTCTCACCTGACGGAAAACGGTTACTTAAAGTAAAACCTAACAATGGAGACTGGGAAAGTGGAAACCTTTAATTTTATTATAAATATAAATATCATAAATATAATATATTATAAATATACTATTTCAATGTAAATAGACTATATTTCATGTATGAACAGAGATGATTTTTTTTATTTTAAAATTTGTACGAGTCATTATTTGAATTTACTGATTGCAAAAGATTTTAACAAGACATTTAAAACTTTTTTCAGTTTTTTTTGAAGAACGAGATCTGTGATTTATTGTGAAAATGATAATACCACTCATTGACGATAATATCATATTGCTGATTATTATTTCGGTAAATCTGATTGTAAATAACTTCCTCGTTGGCTCACTCATTTTCATTTCCTTTAGTCTTTCCTCTTTTTATATACGTATTTATTTATATTAAATGTAAATGATTCATTCGTTTATATGTTCCTTCTGTCCATGGTGTGTTGTTATTGGATTCAATTCATTTTATTGTCTTTCATTTGTTATTTGTCCGTATGGTATTATTAGATTCTAATTTTTGTTAAGCAAACATCAATTTAATATTAAAATAATGATAAAATTTATTATTATTTTTTTGTTTATTATTTATATAAATAAATTTAAATTAATATTATCTTATTTATATTTTATTAAAAAATATTATTAAAATATTATATTTAAAAGTTTCAAATCCAAATGTCAAATTATTTTTTTTAGATTTTGAGAATGACTCCTTTTGAGTCAAAGATTAAGTGATCAAACATATAAGGACATAAAGTTCAAAAAAAGATAGTTAATATATTAACTATCAACTAAAATCAAAGGTTGATAACACTTTAACATTTCAAAAAGGCTACAGAAAAACTTTCTTGATTTAAAAAAGAGAAAAAGGGCTTATGTTTCGACGTACTTTTTAAAGTTATAGATGTTGCGACCGTATCTTTTAATCCTATAAAAGTTGCGTCCGTGCCATTTTTATAAATTCTCTTACAACAACAACCATACAATCACTCCCAAGTATTCTGACAAAATGGTAGAACTACCAAAAAATTACATAAATATTTATTATTAAAATAGGACGAATAATCCCGATTGGAACTAATAAACGACGCCTAATATTCCAATAGAAACGGGATCCAATGTGGATCAGATCAAAAGTTCTGTACTGTGCCTAAAACCTCAGTTGTGTTCGAAAACGTCTTTGGAAGGTGTCTGCAGCAGTAAAATTGCTAATGATTGTTAGTGAGATTAATAACTATCAGATCTGGGGTGAGAGTTTCAAAATTTTTGTAGCTCTATTTTAAATTTTATCTGCAAGGAAAAGAACAGGACAACCTTAAGATGTAGGGCGCCGCCGGTCACTCATGCCATTCGGCTTGGGTGTATTTGTTTTATTTTATTATTTCAATGTTTATTTTTTATCCTTTATCTTATGTGGGTTTTTTAAACATTTTTATGAACATTGCATTATTTTTATTAGTTTGATTAAATGATTTTGCTTAATGTTCTAATGTCTTGTTATTACGTTAATACAGTTATATAGTTTTCTGTTCAATATAATTTTGTTTCGATGCTATGCGAATTTCAATATATACTTATACTTATCATGAGTCGTTTATTTTCTTTGTCTATTTATTTATTTTCCCTTGACTAAGTTAATAGTTCACCTATCCTTGTCATTGCATTGCAGTAAAATCTAGCTGTTAAGATTATTTAACTTAGTAGATATGATAATTAATTCACACTTTCTAACTCTATTTTAATATTGGCCTGGTAATAATATATAAAAATTCGGTAATTTAATGATTTGAAAGTACATTATAATTTAATGATGAAGACGTTGGCAGATTATCTCGGAAGATTGGAATCCTAAATAATCTTATACTAATTTTGCCATTGTTAGAATTAATGTGATTACGTTTGAATGGCAACCTTAAATGTTTTATTTTCCTAACACAAGCTCACTCTAATCATTCTATTCTATAATTTTACAGGTTATAAATAATTTAATTGTAATTATAGCTGCTTTACTTTATTATTAAATAACGGCCTTTAGGTTGTTTATCGTCGATTTCATTAAGTTAACGGATTATCGGGGTTGATATAGAAAATATAGAAAACAGCAATACCAAGAATTTGGATCTCTACGAGTCCTTGGCTATAGCTTGTAGAAAGGCCATGCCGAATACAACTGTACTACTCCACACCCTCCAGGTAGGATGTATCGGAACTTGGTCAAAGCGCAGTACAAGTATTCTGACAAGTCTAAACAACCCTCCCAAGACAATTAGAAACATTACAATAGCATGCTGGATATCCAATGTCAAATATTCTTCGGTGCAATGGGCATTTCATAGAGATGGAAGATGCCCAGGGATCCGCAGACTTAACCGGGCCGAGATGAGAGAGGAAGAAGTACCCATGGACTCCATACTGACATGGAAGAATCAGACAGTATGGAGAAGCCCCAAATGGAAACGAGTGCAGAAAATTTCGATCCAGTAGTCCTCGATGAGTTGCTGAAGTCATATGTACATAGAATTGAGCAACTTGACGATGAGGACAAGTATCTATCATCTGATGAAGAAATATCAGAAGATGAGGAATAAGGATATAAGGTATAAAGGGAGGCGGAAACGATTACCCAATCTAATGGTGAAGGGGGAGGCCGCACGAAAAGAACCCCGGTAAAACCGAAGGCACGGCTCACCAGCCGTGCGAATTTATATTGGATTGAACGAGTACTTTTGCCCACTGATAAAAAAGATAAATCGAAGTGTCTAATAGATTCACGTTGTATGCTAACATTTGGGTTCGTCATTGGTGAATAATTGGTTGAAACGAAGTTAAAACATTTGTTCCCTAACAAGTTTCTCAAGACGTATTCATCGCGTATTGTCCAAATTTAAGTTCCTTAAATATTCCTAAGCCCTGTAACTAGTTTAACCCTTTCCGGGAATTTGTTGCAAATTTGCAAAAAAAAATAAATAAAGCGTAATCTCTCAATAAATTTCAATCGTATGCATATTTTATTATTAGAACCATTTACGCCAAGTGTTATTGTAAAAAATATTGTTTTCATTATTACCTAATGATCAGTTCTTAAAGTCACTTTTTTTACAAAACATGTGGTGTGAATAAGTCATGACAGTAGCGTAAGATGTTGTTAAGTATTTCTGAAGGTTAATGAATGGTTATAAAAGTAATCTAATTCATTAGAATACAAGTTAATTTACTATAATATGTATTTTAATTTACTATATTTTAATTTACTATACTATGCATCTGAGTTGGCAAAAATGGCTAAAGACTTAGTGACGATAACCTCACAATTAGTGGCAATCTTTATCCGTGGGATAAGAAAAAGATTGTGGTGACAAATGTTAATGTGAAGTTATTAAAGAGTAGTTTGTTTGTTTTGGAAATTTTTCAGACCTTTTGTGATCTTGATTTAAAGTCAACACCTTCCTTGTTTTTAGATTTAAAGACTTTTTATTTTGACTTGCATTTTGACTAAGTGGATTCGACTGATAATTTAGTGATGATTCTCAAATTTTTTTAGCTAAGCCTTTATGTGATTCAAGATAATACTGATTGTTATCTCAAATATCCAAAGAAAGAGAATCGAATGGAGAATCTTTTTGAGACATATCATCTCGCGATACGAGTACAACATTACCGATAATCTACCATAACTTTAGATAGGATTTCTTGATGACGACATATATTGAAGTACAAGCAAAGTTTAGACACAAAATTTCGATGATGTATTCAAATTAAGAAGCTCATTCTTTGAGGTTTTCAACTTGCTTCCAGTATTATAGAGTTCCTTTTGTTGTTCTTTGCAAACGATTTCTTCATCTGATTGGAAACTTTGGTCAGCATTTTCACGATTTTGATATCGTTATAGTTCATATTGCATGATCAACATTAGTTTAAGTCCGATTTTATAACGTGTTTCTAGTTTCTTGATAATTTTTCTCATTTTATATATTTCTTTTCGTAATTGAGATTTCGTCACTTGAGAGTTTTTTGTGTACATCTTCTGAACCAGAAGTTCTGATTATTTGCAATGTTTCTTTTTTTTTAATTTTGTACCTTTATAACTCACTAAACTATTAACATAACCAAAAATAGGGTAGATACAGACTCGTCCGTAAATTATCTGCCAGAATTATAATGTTTATCAGTTTATATTTTGAGTAGATTTTTACTTGTTTCTAAAGAGTGTTTTTAGATAACTTTGCATTTTCTGCGATTTCTTTTTTCCAATTCACTTTTTACTACTTTCAAGTTATTTATTACGGACATAAAATAATAAGTAACATTCTTTGCTTTATTTGTATTTTCCCTTTTAATCATTTCTTTAAATTTAAAACATTATTAATTTTCATCAAGATCTGATCGCAAAGTAAGCGTTGAAGCGCAGTTGTGTTGGGGTACTCAAAAAGACATCGACATTTTTACCAAAGAAGTAAAATTTTTCTAAAATGGAGAGGATCAGAAGAATAATTTTTACTTCCATAATATAGATTTTTACAATTTGTCGAAGACCAAATATTATTTTTATCACAACAATTTTTAATTATTTTATAATTGATGAAAAAGATTATTGTTTCTTGAAGATGTAAAAAAATTTCGAAGATTTAAAATAAAATAAACAATTAAATTAAATTATAATCTAAATTTAAATTAAAAATTTTCTGAATTATTTTCTGAATAGTTTATCATTTAAACTGAATTAAACTTTGTTTGCTTTTTTAAAAATTTTGTTCATTGGACAACTAATCAGAGCGAGCCTGAAATCATAGTAGAAAAAAGATTACCACACATAAAATTTTAAAAAATCATTAGAATTGTTTTGTCCACAGTTTTGAGAGAGTTATTAGTTGAAAAGACGTTTTTGAGACTATTATTTGAATTTGAATGTCGATATTGTTGATTCGACAAGCGAAAGAAACCGGTCTATATCAGTGTTTAAAAAATTAATAATTATTGGACATTTCATTGAAAATTTTAAGTTAATTTTGAACATTTTTTGTTTCTTGTAAAAAAAACAAAAAAGATAGAAATTGCTATGAAGTTAAATTTACTTGATGAAGTTATCGCGAGTTTTTAAAAGGGTTATCTCCATAATCAATTAATGGGATTAAAATAGTTTATCAAGTTAGCGATATTTAATATTTATACCCGACCTCTAAACCACCCAATGATTCCATGCTGAGCCTGCTCTATCATTATTTATCGTCAGGAATTTCCGGCTTTTAATATTCATCGAACTTCTAAATGTTGTATTTAACGTGTTGATATTTTTTCAGAAAATTGATTTCAATTTGGTTTAGTAAATATCGAAAAAATGATCGAACATCGATTCCATTTCCGTGAAGGAATCGGGACACATAAAACATAAAAAATATAATTTTCTAATTCATTGTCTTCCCAGCATTCCAATCGCCATCAGAAGAATACATTAAAAAGGTTTAATTTTAATAATTTGAAAACACATTTATCAAAAATTTATTTACAATTTTAATTATAAATAAAAATTGGGATTATAGTCATAAACATAAATTAACGGGTTAAAACCAAAAGCATTTTTAACAACATTTTTTATCTCTTTATCGATATTCAAAAATAGAATTATATCTTCTTTTGTAAAATGTTATGAACAGCAAAAAACAATAAATATTGAAATGCAAATTACTTCATAAAATACAAATATAGACGAAATTAAATATTTAATTAAATTCATTAGTTCAAAATTTATGAAGGTTAGCAATACAAATAATTGAGTTAAATAATCAATATATATTTTTAACTATAAGAAATAAGTCAGCCAAATCAAATTCACATCTGAACCAATACATTCGATTATCGAACAGGCTTTTTAATGTTCATATTCTTTTATTAATGTTTCCATTCTTCACAATTGATTTTCAAAGTATTTCGCGATTATGTTAATTTCTTCTTTCGGTGTTCTTAAAATGTTTATATTTTTGTTCCTGGTAGTGGTATAAATAGAGCTTGTGTAGCAACGTAGCTGTGGTACTGTAGCACTGCAGGGGTGTCCATTGGTGGTGTGGGAAGCCCAATTTTATCGCACCGTTAGATCTAAACTCGTCTCTCATGAAGATCATTCGCATATCCTCATTGTCAATATCAATAGGAATTTTCAAGAAAATTTTCTGATATGATGGTGATTTCATTCGGCTCGAATTCTTCCACCGGGACTGACGTCATCCAGTAGTTTTATCTCCGTGACTTGTTCACATAATAGCAATCCTCTGGCCAATATAATGCCAATCCATATATTGAATCGTCCAAAAATAGGAAAATATTTGAAAAGCATTGTTTATGTCGCAAATTTAAAAATATTTCAGCTCAGAATTTTTATTTCAAAAAAAATTTAACAATCGAACCAATTTCAAAGAAATCGCCAAGTAACAATTTTTTTCACAATAACAAATCTCAATCCCTTTTAGGTTACTGGCTTTCTGTTGATGTACTGGTGACCTTTTTAGCTTTTCTTCTTTCTTTTTAAATAACTATATAGTTTATTTATTTATTGTTTTTATAAATTTGATAATTATTTATTTTTTAATTACAACGATAGACCACGAAACTAATTGGTTCGAAGTAGGAATATCAAAGATAATTACTGCCGAGAAAGTTGCTCAATGGTTTCAAGAACATTGTATTACCAGGTTCGGACCACCAGTCAAATTAATAACAGACCAGGGCCGACAGTTCGAATCAAACCTTTTCAAATCGATGTGTCAGAAATATAACATAATAAAAAACGAACCACGGCATAATATAACCCAACATGTAATGGTAAAATAGAGATATTTCATAAATAACTAAAAGAAACGTTAAAAACTTTAAGCAACAATGATAACTATTTAAACCAACTTCCACAAACTCTTAGCATTTCGTTACAAAATTTGTAAAAGAACCGGAAAATCTCCCCTTTTCAATCTCACCGGCAAAGAACCAATTAATAGAAAAATCAAAGCAAATGACAAATAAATCCTTAAAAAGACCAGAAAATACTGTAGCTTTCGTCAAAATAATTTCAGCAAGGAATTTCGAAAAACGTTACGAAGGACCATTTGAAATCAAATTTTTAACTAACAATTGTGCAATGTTAATTATCAACGGAAAAGATGTTTGTCAATTTGAGAAGGATCAAACTCGCAGAAAAGAACTCAAAAATATGTGCTCCGCAATTATAAAGGGGGGTCTAGTGTCTTACCCGATCATTCTTATTTATATCGAAAATATGCATACTTGCATTTATATCTATATTTTATTTTTTCGTATGAAATCGGTCAATATTTGTTATGGATTTGTCTTGGAGTATATGGTGTGTATGTTTACATTTTTTTGGTTGTTGTCTTGTTTATTTATTTGTTTATTTTATTTTTATTGTAAGAAAAAAACTCCAAAAAAAGAAAAAGAAAAAGGAAAACAAGAAGCAATATATTAAATTATTATTGTCAAGATAAATTGAAATTTAAAAATTAAAAAAATCGATAATTAGTAATTTAACATAATACTGAATATCACGGATTATGATTTCATTCGACTTTTGTAGATCACTTTTTAGCTGTAAACAATTTTGGATTATTTCATTCAAGTTATTTATTATTTTTTCGAGGATAAGAAGAAAGAAATAAAGAATTGATCCTAAAAGATATTAAATAATCTTTTTCCTTGCTGATAACATCGTCATTTATATGTAACGAAGGACTTAACTCTTCTTAGAGAAAAGATCATATTTCTTACTTTTTGTGATATCAAGTTCATATCTGTGTTTTACCACCTCCTGTTAAATTGATTATATATATATATATATTTTTTTTAACTAACTTTGCATCATATCAATGTTAATTTTCGTTTGGCTATACGAAATATTGGAAAATTTTAATGAATTTTGAACAAGTTTTCTGTTCAGATTTTGATGATTTTTAATAAACACTCGGGCAATTATTCGGATCATTCTTGTAAACAAGGTAAATATCCCTTTCGAAATTAATATCGGGCGCCTGTTGAATCGATTGTGATTCGATCTCGTCATTTTCTTACACTTCTCCCTCGAATCCCGACTGCAGTTAAATTCATATGATGCATTCAATAAATGTATCTTGATCAAAAATATGTCGCCCTGTCGAATCTTTAGGTTGGCTCTTGTGGATTTCAATGAAATAAAAGAGATCAGACTTTACCATGATTCAGGTTAAATTCTCCTGCGGTGAATCTATTTTGTTCAATGGTTCTTAGTCGTTGTATTGATCCCAAATCATTTCCATTTCCCTATGCTAAAGGCAGCTGTTAACGATCTATTAGCATTTTCTCTTTTTTCTCTTGCATGAATTATTTTTGTTTTGCGTCCGGATATTCTTTAGCAGACTTTTTGAAACACTTTTAGTTTATTTTTCAGCGTTGATCGAACAGTTTTACTTACATTAACTTGCATTTGACCGCTTTTTATTCTTACTATTTATGTTTCTGGCTAACTTCCTATTTTTAAATTCGTCTAGTCTTTCTTTGTTACTATGCATAATTACTCTAGCTTATTTCTCGTTTTCAAAAACCATTTAGTTTACGATATCTCTTACTCCCTAAAACTTAACGGTTTTTTTATTTTACTTCATACTCAAATATTTTTTTCTGAATTCGAAAGCGTATTATTTTGCTTGATTGTCTAAAATTTTTAGGCATTGGGAAAGCTGTAATTCTATTTTTAAATTATTATATCACAATTTTAACCAAATAACTAATCTTAATCAAATGGAAAGATCAAACCTATTGGGGATAATACTTCTAAGTCACAATGAATCTAGAGTGCACACTTTAAAAACTGTGTATCAACGATCTGGATCAACTTGACTGACACGAGTGGTAATGCTATTGGAGCAGTTCTTGGACAAGAAATAGGTGAAAAGGATCATGTGATAGTTCATGCAAGCAGATCGTTAAAACCGCCTGAAAAGAAATATACAACTATTGAGAAAGAAGCTCTAGTATTATTATTTGGAGCTGACAATTTCGGGCAATACTTATATAACAGAGAAATAATTTTATATACGAATCACAGCCCCTTACAGTGGTTAATGAAACATAGAGACTGTTTGAGAATGTATATTATATATATATATATGTAATGCAAATAATTTTGTTACAATTATTTGCTATGTTTTAATGACAGTTTTATGGTTGATAAGAATGTGAAATTGGTCGATTTGTTTAAGAATTTTAAATATTGTATGGAAACTGTGAATCAAATAAAAATCAACGAAATAATTCATTTTTTTAATTTAAGGAATAAATAAATTGAAATTTGGAAAAAATAGAATGCTTTCAATTATCAAAATGCAATTAGTCGCGGATTGAAACGATCGAGTGAAATCACTACAAAATTAACGATGACTTATGAATGAGATTCGGTTCTCGTTTGGACTTTATATGTTGATTGCGAAATTGTCAAAAGTGAATCGATATCTACAGGTTACGAAAAATTCGGTACATGGAAACCGAGATCAGAACAAGAGTTGATTAGCTCTGGGGGTGGCTACCACACTCAACCTGCCGCTCTGCGATCAGAGACTCAGCCAGTAAACTAAAACGTCGGGCACTTAAATTACAGGAACACAATATTCAAATTCGTTACATAACTGGGAAAGCCAATGCAAATGCGGATACTCTATCTCGGATAGAAAAGAAAGGAGAAAAGTTGTTGAAGTTTTAGATACGATAATAGCAGCTGTAAGAAATATGACACACTATTAAACTCCATATTCTTGTACGTAAATAATGGCTAAACAGATTGGGATGTACATATTAGTTCGTTTATTTTGGCATATAATAATGTCGTTCATCCTGTCACAAATGAAACACCATTTTATCTCATGCATTTACGTAACACTAATATGCCCATCGATTTAAACTATGAACAATCCGAATCCCATACTATGGATGTTGGTGAGTATAAAACATTGATGGAAGGAATGTAATTAGCCTCGGAAATGGCCGGCTTAAAAATTAAGCATAACCAGGAAGAATACAAATCAGCGTATGATAAGTCAAGGATCACGATTTCAATATTGGAGATTTAGTTTATTTAAATAAACCTGAACCTAAGAAAGGACTTTCACCAAAATTACAAAGACTATTTAAAGGAACTTATCGAGTTTATGGAACAACTCTAACTAACATTAGACTACAATCCATAAATAACAAAATGCGGAAATCATTGTAGTTCGTGCAAATAGATGTAATAAGGTATTATAAACTGATGAAACTCATTTTAATTTGCGGCCAAGAAATAACAACTCAAAAGTTACGAATACAGAAATAAACGACTCTGTTAAGAAAAGTAAAAATGCCATTATTTGTCGATCATACCATGAATTTCGTATTTTTTTCTACCTATCTCAATAAAAGTTATATAGTAAAATTCCAATAATTTGAGGCATATTTAAATAACAAGTTACAATAATCAAAAAATAGTTGGGAAATTATTCTTAGCGAAGAGTTTTGTAAATCAATTATAAACGAAACTAATAGAGTCGATATCAAAGTTCATGAAAATTCGATAATATTAATGCGCAAATCAAAACAATATAAAAGGGCTATTATACTTTGTTCATTTATATGTAGTGTGATTACAGTTAATCTGGACTATTTGACTACAAAAGCGGAAATTAAAAATCTTGAAGAAGCAGAAGATTATTAGATAAAAATTAAATATCAGATACTAAACCAAACAGAATTTATTTGACATACAATATTTGTGGATAATCAAATAGTGAGAACCTTATATATCGAAGTTCTCAACAATAATAACAGTTTTCTATATTTAAATTCAATTTATAAAAATAATAAATCTCATTCAAATGTTTTTGATTTAGATATCGCAAATTCAGATATAAATTCTACTAATCTATCGAAAATATTTACAAAATAGATTGTTTTTGGTGGAAATAAGTACACACTGCATACTTCATTTTCGGAATGGTTATAGTTTCAATAATCATCTTTTTGATCGTGAGTTGTCATTATCTTCGTTTATATTCGAACTTCCTGTGTCGATCTATACAACTCGAACAGAGAAGTGCCAATAACTCAATCAAGCTTGGTATAACTGTGAGATATCATTGCATGCTTTGTAAATATTATTTATTTATCTTATATTATTTATTATATTATTTTATTTATTTATCTTATTATATATTTTATTTATCTATTTTTATTAACTTTGTTATCTTGACATTCATACCCTTGTGATCTTTTAGTGATTTAACATTTTATCTGTGCTCTATGTGTGAGTGTATAAGCAGTATATGATACTAATAATTAAAATAGATCATTAATTTTAAAATTTTATTATGGCATCTAGAGATATTTTCTGTAAGTATTTTATTCACCTTCCATTATTAACGTGTAAGGGTGAAGTGGAAGGTGAGGAGAGTAATTTGTTATATAAATTATTATTTTAGGCAAAATAACAAAAGAAATCAATAATGATCGATGTGAACTAAACAACAGAGAACAGTGGATAATTCAGTTTACAAGGAATTTTTAAGAATGGTGGAAAGAAAAGTAACGGAAGAAACGAGAATTTTGAAAGTTAATTTATTATTCTTAAATCGTGTTTGTGTCTCAGACTGGGAAATTGAAATGTATCTCAGAACAATTTCCCATGTGAAAGCAATCCAATTAAGAAGTATATTCACGGAATCAAGGGATGGACAATTGAAGCTACATATAGTGGATCAAAGGGTGGAGATTTCGAAGGATCAAAACAAATTTTTGACGGATCAAGATCTATGCTCTCGGACAACAGAAGAAAATTTAAATGTACTCGAAATTCAGTTCAGCTGGCAAATCCGTGAACAACATTTGGGATATTTTATCCGAGCATATAATGTGGTGGTAATTGAATTCAGAAAGAGACCGGAAAATCCGCAATACAATCCCAAGTTCTAATTCCACACTGCAGCGTGGGACGTGAGAGGCTGCACTTAACGCCTGGAACCACGCTGTTTTTTTCTGCCAAAATGGGGGACAGGACCGACTCCAATAAAAATCAAATTACCGGCTTTGGATGGCGCATCTTGAAGTAGAATAGGGCCGCCATCTAGTCCATGCACGATGCGGTTGGAATCGCCGCGGTCGATAAATAAAACATCACGAGTCGAGCGGTGATGCGCGCGTTCGAGTTCGATAACTCGTTTTAATTTCACTCGGAGCGTGAGTGAATACAATTCAGATGAATTCATTACAATATGTTGACAAAATTCGAATTCGTAAAGAAAAACTGTATTTATTTCATTTAAACAACGCATATTTTTCTGTTTATTTCCACTATTTACACAATTTGATAGTTTTTTTCTAAGTATTTTTTTTAAAAAATTTTTGTAAACTTCAACACCGCGTGCACAAGAAAATATTTTTTTATTTTGATTAAAAAATTTTAATTATGATTTACTAAATGACTACACACACATAAAAATTAGAAGGGATGCAATATGATTCCACATATATCGGTTAATTGTGCATATTTATTGCGATCATAAAGAATGGCCTGCAAAACCCTCGAAAACATTTAAACGGAAAAAGGAAATGTCAGAACAGCAAGATGTAGTAGAAAAGTTTGAAGAACAAATATGGAAGAGGAATATGCAATAACTGATAGAAATGTCGATTTGAATGACATGGACCAGTACTGATCGGATATTAAATTATTAGAAAAAGACATTTAATGTTGAACTTATCCTAGTGGATGACAAGATTAATGACATCCAAAGGGTGGAGGATCAACAGGCGGAAATCCATACTGAAAATGAACAAACACAAGAAACTGAAATTAGTCGACAAGATGCTGCATCCCAGATGGAAGAGCTCAAAGTATTCGAGAACGAATTAGTTTTTCGAGAAAAAGTATTCTGACAAAAGAAATTTGAGTCGGAAGATGAGCAAAACCTAACTTGGACTCTCTTAAGATTATCAATTACATTGTAATCTGTCTTTGTCGTAATTTGTTAATTAAAAGAAATAATAAAAATAAAAAATAAAATAAATCGTCTTACTCTCATTGTGCATAGATTGGAGACTCTGAAACTGAGATCTCCTTAAATATAAATTCATCCAACTCGGTGTGCTTTCTCATAAATTAATCAATGAGACGCGGCTTTTAATTTTGCCACAATGGGGAAACTTTGTGTTTTCCTTGAGTGCAGCAAAAATAAATAATCTGTGGATTTTCCACACAAATACATAAAATAAATTAATAATAAACCGCCGCGCCTCATTAAATTGACGGATTTGTAGGAAATCTAAAATTTTTGAGTAAAAATTATTTTATATTTATTATGTATAAAAACAACAATATTAAACCCGCTTTATGATGAGAGATAATACCGTTATTTTTACTTATGAATCTAATTTTAATTTAGTATGAAACGAGAACAAATCGATTAACAGCGATATGTTTAATTGAAACAATAAAAACTTACAGTAAAAATACAATGTAGATAAATATTGGTAATGTTAATGATAACTGACTCGAGTACAAAAGTATCGTCGTATGGGACTGGATTGAAGTTGAGTTGAAACTGATTGACTGTCTTTTATGGCTGGGATTGTCAAATTATAGATATTATCATTAAATTATCCATCGTTCGGTAAGTAAAGTATTATTATTTTTTTTAATCCAAAGTCGAATTTTTTTATCGATTAATTTTTAATTAATATTTTTAATTAATTTTGTATTAATAATTCTTTAATACAATAATTATTATCTTTATATCATCTTTATATTTTCTTCTCATAATTTATATCTTCTTCTTTTTCAAAACTTTATGAGTCTTCAATTTCTTTAACGCTTTGGACAAAAATAAAACATGACACGAACACACCTGTAAAAATCTCAAAACATACAAAAATAAATTACATGTCACAAAAAAGACAATGCACTTTAACGTAACTAAATGTATGATATTAGAATCACCAAGTAGTAAAAAAACGGTATGTGTTATGTGAAGTTATTACAATATGCAAAATGCCAATTAATTTTTAATTAAATATAAATTATTATTATTATTATTATTATTATTACTATCATTAATTACTATTTTTACAACGTTTTTTTTCATCATGATATCTTTTTTGTCATTTGTATTTATACTATTTATTAATATTACTACTATAACAGAATTATGATTTCTGTCTGTCATTCTGACTGTGTGAAGTTCCCAGAGTTCAGTAAAACAAATTTAATTATTATTAAAATGAAAAAAACCGATTGATTCGGAATTTACGCAATGAGGCGATTCCAACGATGTGCCTCCGCCGCCGATCCGACGAGTAGAAGTTGATGAATCAACGATGAAAATGGTCAACATAAATACAAAAAAAATCAATGTAAACAATACGAAACCCAAAGGAAATATGATGAATTTTGATGACCTACTCGACGAGAAGAGTCCGAAAATCTTGGTCCACCGCCGATTAGAGAAGTAGAAGTTGGTGAATTCAGTAATAATATTATTAAATCATTTAATAAATCGATAAATGAATTACGTAATTATCTTTACAGAATTATAATTTCTGTCGGAAAGACTTCCGATCTACCACCCCTCACAAAAATTAAGAAGAAAATTAATAGCTTAAATTTTTCTAAAACTGTTGATATCAATATAAACATAATTTATTTATTTAGTTAATTTATTAATAATTTATTCATGTAATTAATTATGACTTATAAATTTGTGTGGGGGCAATCGGAAGTATTTCCGTTTTTCCAGATATGTTTAATATATTTAACTAATTAATACTATAATAGAATTATGATTTCTGTCTGTGTGAAGTTCCCGATGATTAAAGTGATGTTTTTAAAGTTTTATACATTTTTTATAATTAATTTTATTTTTTATTTAAATTTTTTGTATTTAAAAATTTTTTTATATTTATTTTTATTTTTTAATATTATTAAAACATAATTTAAAAAATTAATTACGATGAAAAATACTTATTTGAATCTTTCAATTAAAAAATAATGGTTTAAATGTATAAAAATAATTTTCATAATAAAATATAAATTTAGTATTAAAATAATGTATGTAATTTATAAAATATTTTGTATTTTTAAAATCAATATGGTATTTTAAATTTTTTTATAATTTGTTGTATCGCTTCAAATTAATAAATATGAAAAATTTAGTAGTTAAACGAGACGAAATGAATCAAAATTTCACTAATAAAAATACGGACAAAATATATTTTCGGATCTTAATAATCTCTAAAATTTGTATGAATTATAAATATGCGAATATATAAATACATTTACGGCATTCTTTATTTAATTTTTATTTATTTATTAAAACTAATATCCTGTAAATGAGAACAATTTGATCTTGATTTTTTACATATTACTGGTTTTAAAATGATATTTGATTGTGCTATTTGAATGTGCTTCTGAATATTGATTTATTGTTAAAGTTTTGATTTAAGCTTTGTGCTCAAAATGTCATTTGCAAATAAAGTATATCTAAAGGACTTGTGTTCATTTCTCATATATTATTGTTGGAAGAACCTTATGATTAATTTTGAGTCAGATTTGGAAATTAAATAATATAAACGAGAAAATTGAATTTTGATTTGAATAATCAACAATTTTATGAAATATTTAATTTCTTTCTTTACATATTACTACATTAATAAGTTATTTAAATACTATTAAAAATTTATTTTATAATTTAAATATGCTTTTAATTTGACTAATTTAATAATCTATGAATATTGTAATGAATTTTATTTAATTAAATGATGTAATCAAAACTTAAAGATTTAATTTTACATTTAAATTCTTACACTGAAATTTAAATTTTATCTTAAATATTAATTTTTAACATCGAAATTAAAATGATTATTTTTTAAAAAGCCAATTTTTTACTTGAAAACTCATTAAAATTATTTTATGATCATATATCTGGTTAGTTTTTAGTAAAAAAATGTGTATTATATATTGACTATAAATGAAAAGAAACATTAATCATTTTAGAAATATGTGTACTAATGAAAAATAAAAAAATGAAGCTTTGTTAATTTAAATTTGAATTTTTCTATTATAAAATTTTTAATGTGAACAAGTAAATTTAAATTATACTCCATTAAATATATAATTTACATATGTTCGGATTTTGAATTGAAATTTTTTAATTTTAGATTGAAATTTTTATTTTGACTTTGGATTTTGAATTATGATTTGAGTTTTTTTTTAATATTATGGGTTTCCGATATAGATAGGAGATTTTGATTTAAGTTGTGATTTTTTATTTACATTTGAAACTTTTGATTTAAATTAAGAATAGTTTATTTCGAAATTATTTTTATAATTTTAAAGCATCATTTTGTAACAATTTAATTGTTTTTGTCAATTTTAGTAAATTATATTTTTATTTTTTTCAGTGAATAGATACAGATATTACTATTCTCCATGTTATATATTTATGTATATTCTTCTGTATGCATTACACAATCCCGTAAGAATGAATATGTTCTAAACTTTAATTACACAATAAAAAATTAGATTAATTTATGTAATTTAATGTATATTTTATTTTAGTATTTTATATATTTATCATTTATTAATCAAAAACAAAATTTATTTTAATATATTTAATTTATCTATTTACATATATATTTGATCGTTAAATCAAATTTATTTTTAAAAAATATTTTCAAAATTTAATTTAATTTTGTTTTATTTATTATTTTATTTATGCACATTCTTTATTGCTGTATACATTATATCATCTCATAAGAATGAAAATAGTCTAAAGTTTAATTACAAAAAGAGAATACATTTATTTATGTATTTGAATGTACATTTTATTTTAGTATATTTAATATTAAATTTAATATTAAATTTAGTATTAAATTTGCAAAATATTACTTATTTTGGATAGTTCACATTTTAAAATTAAACATTTTAATTTATTCTTATTAAATTTTAGTTAAAAACTTAGAAATAATGAAGATCGTAATTTAAATTTTACGAAGGGGGGGGATTTTCTTAAATTTTTAAAAAATTTTCTCAAAATTTGGAAACTTTTAATTTGGAATTTTAAATTATTCTTATTCACATGCTGTTAAAAAAAATAGGGCTACTAAAGATCGTAATTCATTTTTTTGGGAATTATCCCCCTAATCCCCCTCTGCATAGGCGCCTGGTATATTATATTAATCATGCATTAATTAAAACAAAATTTATGTTAATATATTTAATTTATCTACTTACATATAATTTTGTTCGTTAAATCAAATTGATACTTATTTTTTAAAAATATTTATAAAATTTGATTTAATTTTGTTTTATTTAATATTTTTATTTTATTGAAAATAACTTATTTAAATTCCGAATTTAAATCAAATTTCAAACATAAATAAAAATTCTGTAATCGAAATCGAAAATCAATAATATTAATCAAAATTCTCAAATCTAAATTCAAAATCTTAAGTGAAAATGATATTCCCAATTTAAAATGAAAAAAATCTCAATTTAAAATGAGTCGCATTTTAATTTTTATCAAAGACTATTGAAGTTCCTATAGCTAATTATCTTTATCAATTAATAATACATTTTATCAAGGCAAATTTGTTGAAATAATCAACATTAAATTCAAAATTCCGAAATTATTATGTTTAACCAAACAGAATGGACAGATGTCGTTTTATCGGCCCAACAAATGCTCCGATTCGAATGTCTCTCTTCAACCGCAATTAAATTAATCAAAGGAACTGCAGAAATATTCGGTGCCGAATTATCATCGAAACGCGATCTGAATCTCCCAGTGTCCTTTGTAGGCACAATCGTATCGTTTACAGGATGTACGTTGAAATATTTTCCAAAAAACAGTATATCGAAATTCTTTGTCAACTTCCAAGAAGATCTCTATTTACCGAACATTTACTTGAATTTTCACGCGGTACTCGAACAAGATCGAACTTCAGCTAACAATAATTGTCGGGGACTACGGATTATGATTTGTGGTAACGAAAATGTTGGCAAAGCCACTGTGTGCCGCACTCTCATCAATTATGCCGCGAGGAGTCTGAGGAAAGTGATTTACGTAGACGCGAATGTCGGGATGAACCAGTTGTCGATGATTCCGGGGACGATCGCGGCAGCAGTGATAGGTCTGCCGGGAAACGTGGTAACGGGATGGAGTGATGGAGTTGACATGATGAAAACCGAAGATAATGGAGCAATCGTCGTTTACAACTTCGGACAACACTTATGTCCGACCGATAACGTCCAATTGTTCTCGACGCAACTTGCGAAGCTCGCCCATTGTGTTGATGTCCGAACTGAGAATGATCCGGAACTGTACGCAAGCGGATGTATTATCAACATCAGCGGAGTCCGGCACACCGACGATAACGGCGAGTCGCGGAAACTCGGGATAGAGGCAATTCAGGCAGCAGTTAAAGCGTTTCAGGTGAACATACTTGTGATCATTCAAGACGGGTTTTTGGAGGAGATGGTCAAAATGGATTTGCCCGATTATGTGAGTGTGGTGCGGATTCCACAGTCACCTGGCGTCCGGACTCGGACGATCGAGCAAAGACACCGAGAACGAAGTCAGATGATAAAAACGTATTTTCACGGAACACCCGAGCAGAAATTACAGGCACATAAATTGACTTTGATTGCACAAAATGTAAGTTTGATTAGTTAATTTATTTTCAAATTGGTGTTTTTTTATTAAATAATAACTTTATTCAAAATAATTGAAGGAATTTATTTATAGCAAATCATATACTTTCTACTTCAAAAAAGCCATTCATTTCAATTGTGTTATAAATTTAAATCACGTTACAATTTTTAAAATTAATCACATCTATATGGTGTTTTAACTAAGGAATTAAAAAACATTTTGTCTTTTTATTTTATTTAAGTTTAATTGATAAATTTAAAAACAAACTAAAATATTAATCTACCATATAAAAATTTATTTAGATTAGAATTAATATCGATAATTTTAGTACAAAATCTATAAAATCGATCTGAAAAAATCGTCATTTGCAATGAATCCCTTGGACGAAGACTGTCTGGAAGAAGAGTGGTGCCGCGTGACGGAGGTTCCCATTGACAAGGAACTCACAAACAGAGTTCTTGCCATATCTGAGGCGACCGACACAGCCGAGATTACCAGTTCACCGGTTCTTGGTTTTCTATGCGTGCTCAATGTTTCTGCAGACAAATCGTGTTTCAGCGTACTAAGTCCGAGCGATTTGCCACCACCAAACAACATCCTCTTACTTAATTGCAATCATTATGTCGATCATTGATTCGACAAATTAGGTTCATTATTTTTGTTTTTTGTAACCGAATACAGATTTTATTATTTATTTTTGTTTTCGTTAATTTTTTGTATAGTATTTACTACCTTAATTATTGTAAATTACAAAAATCTCCAAATCATCATTTTCGAATATCTCAATCATTTCTCATTTTCGATGATTAATTTGATTTTTATTTGGTGTATGATTTCTTCGTTTCTTCGATAAACAAAATAATAGTAAATTAGTTTTTATGTCACGGAGAAATTATATTTCAAGCCATTTCTATATATTTATAACGGATAAATTTAATTTTTTAATTATCATCTTAATGACATTATTGTTAAGATGATAATTTAAGTTACCAAACGGCTCAATACCTCAAGTTGGTTACAGAGGTTGATATTGGGGATGGATGATGGTGCTGATGGATGAGGAATAATTATTCATCATGCGAGTTATTATTATTTATTATTATCATACGTATAATTTATTATTATCCATTTACTTATTATTTATTATTGTTTATTATTACTAATAAAAATCCTTTAGAGATGAATGAGGATTTTTCAATAATATTTTAGTGATATTATTTGAATCCTAATAGTATGGTATAAACACTCCTTTATATATCGTTATTTATAACATATCATTATTTATTGTTATAATTTAATTATTACCCTTTTGGTTACAGAGGTTGATATTGGGGATGGATGATGGTGGTGATGGATGAGGAATAATTATTCATCATATGAGTTATTATAATTTTTTATTATCATACGTATAATTTATTATTATCTATTTACTTATTATTTATTGATAAAACGAAGTCCGGATGAAAATCTTCCTTTAATAACCAAAGTCATCCACTTAAAAATATATTTTAAAACTATATTTCGACGGATCTACCATCATCTACCGGATCTACCGTCGAAAAGAGAGTGAGAGTAATATTGCAGAACATAGGAAAAAATGTAAATGTGATGTTAATTTTGATAATTTCAAAATTCCGTGTAAGCATTTTGACAGTTATTGGGAGAGAGTGTCATGTGAAGCATTGTTAATTAGGTCACGTTGCCCTAAAATCAATGTTCAATCAGCAGTCTCAATCAGCTTATTGAGAATTTTTGATTAGCATGATTTCATGCAATCGATTACATAATCATCATTTTTGTATTTATATACAGGTGAATTGATTATTAATTAGTGACCTGAAGATGACGGTAGATCCGTCGAAATATATTGTCTTAAAATATATTTTTAAATGGATGACTTTGGTTATTATTTATTATTGTTTAATATTACTTATTATCATTATTTTGCATTTATTATTGTCGTTTATTGAGTTTAGTAACTTAAATTATCATCTTAACGATAATGTCTTTAAGATAATTATAAAATTAAAAAATTAAATTTTAAATGATAAAATCAATATAAGTATTAATGAACTGATCACAATTTATTATTTTATATTACTTGACTTACGGTTGTACAGAATTTACAAATTTGTGTTTCATAAAATATTTTTTTATTTACTGAGTATACAAACAATTAATCAAAAACCAATTCATATTATCGACTTGATTAATTTGAGTCAAAAGAAAATACTGACTAACCGGACATATGAATTCTATTGTAAAGAAATTATTATTCTTGACTTTTATTGATACTGTTTCGAATCAACATTATTGAACGGGACCATTATATACATTTGTGAAGTAAATTATTGATTGTAGTTATTTCCAACGACTCTTTTTCCTGTTCATTACATACGGTGATATTTAGCTTTATCTTCTTTTCCTCTTTCGGTTTCAAGTTAATAATTTATTTAGCAGTTAAATATCTTAGTTTTAAAATTAATATTTCTATACTTATTTTGTTCGTTTAAGACGTTTCGGGTATCCATTTAAATATAGGCTAACTGATTAAGTATCATTATTATAAATTTTTAATGATAGTTCATGATACTATTGTAATACTATCAGTGATGCTATTAAAATTTATCAGTTATAATGTACATTTCGTTGACTATGACGGTACATTATCCCTGGAAATTGTCCAAAACTTGAACTTATAATCATGTGAATATCGTAGTATAAGAGGTTCAATTTTCATTACTGTTAGAAAAGACGATCCCCCTTTTTGACAATTTTTATTGATAAAGCGTTGTTTTCAAATTTAAATCAAAAATTATGTATCTTGTTATATTTATATTCTTATTAGCTTCTATATAGAAATTATTAGTTTTCATATAGAAATTATTAGTTTTCATATAGAAATTATTATTTTTCATATAGAAATTAAAATTTTTTTTATAAAAATATATTTTCATGTAGTATTATTTTAAAAATAATTTTTATTTAATATATGGTTTATTTTGATATTTTTTGGTTTCCAATAATTTTGAGTAAATTTATTTGTGCTATTTTTATTTGTTGATAGAATAAACATTTGGATAATTAAAATTTACAAATATTATTTTTTGGAAAAGTTTTTAATAATAACGATAATATTTATTCTAAAAATTTTAAATATTAATTAAAATTATTAAAAAATAAATTTAGCTAAAATTTAATATTTTATTAAAAATTATTTTGCTATAATTTTTAATTTTATAAGTAAATTTATTCTAATTTTTTGTAATCATATTTTTAAATAAAGTTTAGGGCTACATTAATTTATAAAAAATTATTTAAAATAATAAAAACATATAAGAGATTTATAAATATAATAATATTGTGAAGTAATCAGTCTTGAAAACTCCACTGTTTAAAAGAAAATCCATTGAATAAAGATATCGACTTCTAAAATTGATAATGAATTTATTTCTGTAGCATTAAACAATTAGTAATTAAATTTATCAAATAATATATTTTTCAATCTTTATAACTATAATAAAGTAGATCACAACAAATACAAAACAATAAAAAATCTTTAAATTTATTTGATTTATAGTTTATAAAAGACCACAATAGTCTTCTTGGAAAATAAAATACATATTACGACAAACTGAATGAAATGGATTTTTTTGCTACCCGCAAATAAACGTTTTTAAAGTGAACACATGATATCCCGTTGCCCATATATGAAGTGTTGAAATTACATAACAATTATTTTAATTATTTTTGATAATGTTGTATAATTCTTACAAGTGTTTTTAGCGTGTATTTTTTTATTTTCGACCAATATTTCTCAAATAAATTATACAATACAATTAAAAAGATCTTTAAATATAAAAACAAAGAAAAACAAAAACATGTGAAAACATTTATTGAAACTCTTCACTTTTATAAGACGCCAAGATAAGTTATCCTTATGTTCGTAAATGAACTGAAATTCAAATTTTCATCATTACCAAATCCTCAAATTAATAATTGAATCATTAATTATTGGAGATATTTGACAAAATTGAATTATTGAAATTAAAATTTATACATTACTCTTTTTAAACGAAAAACTGCAAAGTTTTCCTAAAAAATACTCATAAATTTTCAAAAAAGTGTTATTTTTTTAAGAAATTCATGTTTTTATACTTAAATTTACACTTACCTTTTTTTACAAAAAAAATTATATGAAAAATAATAATTTCTATTTAAAAACTAAAAATGTCTATATAAAAACTATTTTCTATATAAAAACGAATATTTTCTATAAAAGCGAATATGAGTGCATTTATAAATTCCTTCTTTCTTTGTCCAAAGACAGGCAATAATCGTCGAATTGTCGTTTTTTCAAAAAATATAGACTTTATTAAATGACGATAGCTGAAAATTTTATTACTTTGCCTCATATATAAATATGTAAAAAAATATGATTAATTAAATTAAATAAAAGAATTAAAATTAAATAAAAAACAATATAGCCATTTTAATTTAAAATTTTTATTCGAAAACATGTTTCGCTACTTTTGTTGCGTCGTCACTTCTGTAAGAAAGTAAATCGCTGTTGTATTTATAGTTGGAAGACCGTTAAGTCACCATGTCTTACATCAGATTACTCTAATATGATTGGACGAATCACGTTCCATATTTAAACAAGGTTTATAAAACTTAATAAACAGTGCTTAAGTAATTATCCTTTCATAGTTACAGTCAAAATTTCTAATCAAAACCCTAAAATCACTCTCATTTATTCTCCTGTGAGTTCCATGACAACTCTTAATGTGATCTAAAATAGAGCTTTTTCTACTTGATTGGGTATGTTCAGCAATGTTTTCAAATAAAAAGTTTAAATTAAAAAGGCTATTGTTTTTTTTATTAAAAGTGCCATTTGAGAAATTGAATTTATTCAAAAAAAATGAATAAGTTAAAAAAGAAGAATAAACATAATTAAATTTCAATAAAGATTGAGAGTTGTTCATTAATTTTTAACAGAAATGATTCATCAAGTAAATTACCGAATCAGTTATTTGTTAATTGCAGTCAGGCCGAGATAAATGTGTATCGAGTACTTTTGTGCCCAAGAGAATCGAAACGATAGCGATTGATTGTTTTGTTCGAATATTTTTTGAGAAGAGCGATTTGTAATTTGAATTGTATGAGTCGAAACAGGTTTTCTTAACATTTTTGTGATTTCTCGATTTAAAAAAACTTTTGCTCAATTAAAAATTTTAGTGAATGTTTTGTTTAGAGTAACGATTTTTTACGATTATAATTGTCATGAATAAATTTGTACAATTTTATTTTTTTATTATTTTACAACGATTTATTTGTTGTTTGGCATTCATTCGATAGAGCTCTTTCTGTTCTACAAAACTATGGTAAATTGTATTTTTGAATTATATAATTATTTATTAATTTTGAGGCTTGAAATGGAATACCTAGTAAGAAATAATCAAGATTTTCGAAACTTGTTCTTCTTTGCTTTTCATGAAGGTCAAAGAGCTCTCGAAGCACAGCTGAACATTTGAGACGTGTATGGAGGTGTCATAGGCGAGTCTACAGTACGGAAATGGTTTGTAAAGTTCAAAAATGACGACTTTGATGTCGATTATACGTCCCGCAGCGGAAGGCCTTCTGAATTCAATGAAAAACGTCTCAAATCACTTCTGAAGGAGAACAGTCACTTAACCAGTTGTGAATTGTCGGAAAAAATGAACTGCAATAATAAAACAAATCTCAATCATCTTCATTCAATTGGATTTAGCAAAAAAAATTAGGAGCCTGGGTGCCTCAAAGAAATTGGCATTCAAATTGCTTCCCAGCATCTCGCCGACATCGAGCAAAACGCGGTCATAAACAGGGCTTATTGTACTGAATTGCCACGGTAGATAACTAATGGTGCCTATGCATCAATATGAAGCAAAGAAAAGAGTGGATAGATCCAGAAGATACGCCAAAGCCGAGACTCAAGCCGGACCTTCATCTAAAGAAGATCATGATATGTTTGGAGGGACCCGGAAGGCATGGATTATGTGATCCGAAAATCAATGTTCCAACAACACTCTCAACTAATTTATTAAGAGTTTTCGATTTGACTTACCTAAGTGATTGAATAATTTTTCATTTCTTATATAAAAAAAAGCAATAATCAGTGACCAATATATTTTCAAAAAATATATTTTTAAATTGTGTTTTAATAAAAAATTGCCATCTTTTTTTAAGTTTATTTATTATAAATACACAAAAATTAATATTACTAATAATAATAATGATAATAATGATAGCTGTGTACAAAAAAGAATATTTACAATTATTATTTAACATAGGATTAATTGATTTTTTAAAAAATGATTTCTTATAAAAATTTTAATTTATAAATTTCAAAAATTTTATTTAACTATACATATATATGTAATGGTATATTTTAAAATTCATATTTTATGTATTTTCTTTTAATTAATAAAAATTAATTTGTAAATGTTTATATTTATAAAAATTAATATTACTAATAATAATAATGATAATAATGATAGCTGTGTACAAAAAAAGAATATTTACAATTATTATTTAACATAGGATTAATTGATTTTTTAAAAAATGATTTCTTATAAAAATTTTAATTTATAAATTTCAAAAATTTTATTTATCTATACATATATATGTAATGGTATATTTTAAAATTCATATTTTATGTATTTTCTTTTAATTAATAAAAATTAATTTGTAAATGTTTATATTTTCTTGAAATATTTATGAGTAATAAAAGTAAAATTATACATTTTATATAAATAAGTTAATAAAATAAAGAATAAGAGATAAAAAGAAAAGAAAGAGAGAATAATTAAAAGATAAATAATAAAATAAAAAAATAAAATTAATAAATTAATAATGATAATTAAATGACCTAATATAAAGGGTCCGAAAAATTTTAAGATTTCACTATTTTAAAGGTTATTTGAAAAAAAGTTTAATTCAATTTTAAAAGTTTATTTCAAGTTAACATTATCGGCTGATTCCCGTTCGCCGAGCTGCTAAGTCAACGGATCTTGACTCTTAAGTGCGTGAAAATATATATAAATATAGTAAGATTGAAAACACAAATAAAATAAAAAATAAAATTATTGAAAGAATAATTGCAATAAAAAAATCTATATTTTTTAATATAATTACGCTGTAAAGTTTAATAGTCCATCAGTGTCAGGTAGTGAAGATTCAGCGAAGATTCCCGAAGCACAAAAATAAAATCGACCAGGGACCAAATTCATACGTTAAATCTTATTTTTACTACCTCAGTAATAATTGTAAATAATAAATAAAATCTTCATTTTTTCCTTAATTGATTTTTACAAACACTCGTAAAGATCAACATAGATACAATTAACGATTACGAAATTGATTTCAAAAATAATGAATTTGATCGAAAAACGCTATATTTACAATATCCAAAAAAATGTAATAAGGAGAACGAGGAGTTATTACAAGGAGTATCAGAGACATAATCATGAACAATGTAACCAAAAATATCGATTATAAATCTCGATTTAAAATCACAAAAATTAAAAAAAAGAAACTAAATATCAAAATAAAGATTAAATTGTTACATGTTAAATTTATTTCTTAAATGAAATATTTAACATGAAAAAATATAGATAATTATTTGTTTAAATAATATCTATTTTGAAAGTATATTTAGTAAAAAATGCAAAAAACCAGAAAATCTCTCAATGGATAAAGAGGTGCGAGTGTTGGGAGTTAAAGTCTTTAAAGATAAGAATTCGGTGAGATGGATGAGAGATAATCATTTCAAGGACG
>MQRK01228128.1:43317-65027 GCA_001938485.1 Girardia tigrina
GAAATATTTAACATGAAAAAATATAGATAATTATTTGTTTAAATAATATCTATTTTGAAAGTATATTTAGTAAAAAATAAATTTTAATAGATTTGTGATTCGTTGTTACATAAATTTTATCGAAGTTTTAATAAAATGCTTATTCAAAAGAATACAATATTAATAAATTAATAATTAAATACAAAATTACAGTTGTTTCCTCTTTATTGGACAAAATTCCATTAAAAAAATAAACGGGACAAAATTTATAATACAAATTTAAATTTAAAATTTACTAATTGCTTTTACCTCTAACATAATGCCTTCAAATTATGTGTGTGTGTGTTTGTGTGTATTGTGCGTATGTATTGTGTGTGCTTTCAATTGTGTTTGTATGTTCATTTATAAGACATATTTTTATATATCTTTATGACTTAGACTCTAAGCAAATGCACACGACATCCATTCTTATTTATTTGTTGATTTTTACATTATATATTCATTTATTTTTATTACTCATTTTACATAGGTATTTATCTAAATGCCTACCATACATAATTAAATGAGAACGGGTGTATTAAGATATATTTTTGATAGAATAAAAGGGACAAATATTAAAATAAATTATGTATTTTTTGTAAAAAATAATTTGCATTAATTCAATCTTATAATCACGCTGATTTAATACAAGTTTAATCAGAATTAAATTATTTTTATGATCCGAGAAAAGGGAACCAAGTGTAATATATAAAATATTGGAAAATAATACGTGTTTATAATGACAATCAGTCTCCCAAATTCCTCAAAAGATCGCATAGAAAATTAAAGAAATTTTCAATTTGATTCGCGTTAACTGTATTTTTATCATAAAATATCATAAAATAATAATGAAGATAAATATAGTTAAATCGATAATTATAAAACAAATAACAGAAAATATATCAAAATTTAAAATCGCTGTAAATCAACTCATTAAATCTCCGATAAATTAAATGGCAGAATTGATATTGTTGAAATACATAAAAAGTACGAATTGAAATCCAAAATTATTAGTGTATTTAAAAACGATTAAATTATATAAATCATCGTACTTTATTCCCAAATTGTGAATTGTACCATTTATTTTCAAATCTTTCATCAATTTAAACAAAGACAAATTACTAAGATAAACAAATAGTCTTTGTTGTTTTGAATTTTATTATGTCCATAAATATATGAATTTATTTAAATATTTTTCATTTCATTTATTAAATTCATTTTTTCCGAAATTTTTTTAATGTTAAGTTATTCATTCACTGTTTTGATTTTTAATTTTTGTCATCATAATAACATGCGTTATATTGATATCTTTAACCATTAATGATTTTTTTGTGTGTACTGTAAATTTACAGTTATAATTTAGGATAGAAAATGAAAGAAAATTTAAACTAATTTTTATTTATAGGATTAATCTATCAATTTCAGAATTAATAAATTTATTAAAAAAAATCGAAAAATATTTTTAATAATTTTAATTTTTTAACCTTATGAGTTTCGAAAACTTTATTCATGGGAACAGTGACCCAAATGTAGATGGAAATGGTTCATCAACATTAGAAGTAGGGCGCGCAGAATGTTGATCTTGAGAAATCCCCATCCAGTCCGTTCAGAGGAAACCTCAAGTTTCTAATGATGATCGAGAGTGTATAGTGACCAAAACGCTCGAAGGGCATTCTGTTAAAGAAATTTCAGATATTTACCAGAAGAGCTATAAAACTGTTTATATTATCGTTCAACGATATCTTAAACAGGAATTGGTCGAGCCTCTTAGGCGCGGTGGTGATAAGCGTTCCTTACTCAGCACTCAGATCAAAGAGCAATTATGAGCTCGAGTAGATCAAGAGTGTACTCTTACTTTACGAGAACTTGCTACCTTGGTTTTGGAAACTTTCCAAGTCAATGTGTCAATAAGCACTATTGATAGAGTGCTGAAATAATTCTACTACATTCTAAAGAGGACTACTTTTGTTCCGGATCGAAAAAATTCTCGGACTACAATCGAGCAAAAAGTGAACTATGCTTCGAAATTCAGGTTATTGGAGGTTGAAAATGATGATAGGAATCTAATTTTTCTCGACTAGTTAGCATGTTATTAGTAGACCAAAAAGAGGTAGAAGTAGAAGTGGTGAATCTGCTTACATTTCTGTTCCGGTGTCTAGAAGTAGAAATATTTCAGTTGTTGCTGCAATGAACATAAAATTCATTAAAGGGCAGTAAATGGAGAAGATTTTAAGGTTATATTGAAGGCAATCAAAGTAGCTTGCAAGCAATCTGGAATTAATAATCCCATTTTTTTATCATGGATAACGACATAATTCACCACAACAGGGGGTTACTTGAAGACAGAGAAATTTCTATTTATAATATTGAGTATCTCCCTCCCTATTATCCATTTTCAACGCAAATGAATGACATCAATTCCATATCATTTAAGTTGAATTTTTTCATATCGCTCTTCTTTGAATTGTCAATTTCATGAATCTCATTCACACAGTTGCTTTCTTAGAATTTGTTTAAAAATTGAAATTCGAAATATTTTCTCTTTTCATCATTTTATCATCTGAATTTCAAAATCTTTTGAACACTGTTCAATCAAATCCAAATCAATATTCTTTAGATCGTCTTTAAGTTTAGGATTTGTCCTTTTAATCGTTTTTTGCATTCAAAAAATTTAAGTTCATCATTTCTTCGTTAATTTCAAAATTATTCTCTGATCATCAAAAATTCCTCTTTTATAGCTTCTGAATATTTCACAATTATATTGTCTCTCCTTTCGACCAAAGATAATTTAACTTCGAGGCAATCTCCTTTCACAAACGTTTTTTTTCAAAAACACGTTCCGAATCACTCGTTTCTGATTGAATATAGGACAAACTGACTGTCTCACTGACCAAAGGCTTTTTGACTTTGAAGTAATCTTCTTCTTTCTCGTTTACTTCTTTTAAATTCTCGTTTCTTTTCTGAGACATTTTCTCGGATAAATTGTCTGTCTCACCCACAAAGGGCAATTTAACCTCGACGCGTCTTTGAACTTGAGCTTTACTCAATTAAAATTTCTTCCGAAATCCATTTTCTTTTCTGATTTGTAATTTGTAATCATAATTGAACAAACAATTTAAAACATTCATCCGTTCAGCTTTACTCTTGCGATATTTCGAATCACTAAATACAACATACATCATTCAATGATGTTGTAATAGTTTTTTTAATAAAGGAATGTGTTTGATGTAATAATTTAAAGAGATTTATTTCATTTGTATATTCAAGTTTTATTTTTGATAACCCGTTGATGTAGAGGTTTGTTTTTTTATTATGTATTTTACGTTTTTGTCCGATGTCAATCTCAGGGTTGTATTATTTTTTTATTATTTTTTATTCATACTTTTTTATTTTTGTCCAAATTCATATTCCAAGTGATATTTATTTCCGACTTGGAAGAGTGAAATTTTTTTTAATTAGTTTACGTGGTTTGTGTCAAAAAGAAAAAAAGTCTAGTTAATTAAAAGGAGAAGGAATTAATAATAATTTAAGTTCAAAAAAATATCCTTAGGGATATTGATTAATTAATTAGTCAATAAAGAAAATATAATTTCTGATCAGATATCGTCCGTCAAATTAGTCCACAGACGACAATCGTTCAAAATCTCTATCTCGACGACCTTTCTACATTTCAAAGCCGTAATCAAGGATTTGCAACGTTCAAAAATATCGAGGCCGAATACGACAAAAAAAGAGAAAAAAACAGTCAAGAAATAGCTGGCGCGACCATCAACCGGAAGCTGTCATATCTACCGATTAATTGTTTGTCTATCGGAAACTGTTATGTTTACAGGTTATTTGATACACTAGTGTCGCAATAATGTTTTTATTAATTGTTTATTAGTTCTGTTCATTTATCTTATATTACCAAACTCAACTAATTTTGTATTAGATTAGTTTGGTATACTTTATTTCCTGTAGAACAGCTTATTCGATAATTCCTTTAATTAATAGAATAAGTTGTTCTATAGATGTTTTCCTTCATAATTACTTCTGCAAAAACTATTTTTCATATAATTCTTTTCAGTTCCTCGATCCTCAAAATCTGTTAATAGAGTCCTCAGTTGTACTCACTTCTTATTGAAGTGCAGTTCATTTAATCGCTCTTCGGTTTTTCTTATCAGCTCTGTCTCGATCTTGAAAAAATTCAGAAATCTCTCTATTATGGGAATGTAATCTCTTTTCGTTGTCAATTGTTCTCTTTCCCATATTAATAATAAATTCTTTGAAATACTTTTCAAAATTTCGTTACAAAGGGAACCGTTTTCTAAATCGTGACGTCGATTCTGATTCTTTAATTTCAAAATTATTTCTTCGATTAAATAAGCAAAATTCTCTCGAACATCATCATTTCTAATCAGTTTAAATTGATGAACTTCCTCCATCAAAACTTGATTTATTCTTTCCTTCCCCGTATCTCTATTCAAGCCTTCTCAGTGCAGTCTGTAGGGTGTAAGGACAAAACGCAATGTTCTCGATCAGTCTCAGAGGTTAGCCATCTAACGATTGTTTCCCATGTAACAATTTCTCCTCGCTTGAAGCGTTTGAATCTAAGATCGCTACTCTGAAAGTCGTTCTCCAAGTTTCAAATTCTTTTACAGACCTTTCAAAGGTCGGTACATTTAGTTGACAGAATATCATTAATGATATCTTGGGTTTCATTTCAAATGAAATGTTTTTAAATGGAGAAATCCTGCTCCAGCAATTCGCAACACTCATAATATTTTTCTTCTATCGTTTTTACATCGTCTTTCAATTCAACGATTTTATTTTTCATATTATTTCTCTGGCCGAGTTCAATCACATATTTGAATTATTGTACCGCCCCTCATTAAGGTTTTCATAACTTTCTATAACAGGAATTGGTCGAGCCTCTTAGGCGCGGTGGTGATAATAACAAGGATCCAGACATAGACGGTTCCAATATTCAGGGCTGAATAAATACTCTTGGCTTGTGTACTGTGATATATACAAAGGACGATTCTGCAAATACTGCTTGATCTTTGCTTCAGATATATTTGGTAATAACTCCATTTATAATGCAGGAATTTTTGTTAAAAAAACCATTAACAAACTTCAAAGATGGAATCGAGTAAGTTCATGTTTATGGTAAAGCAACCAAATTCTGGACACTTGCCAATGTTTTCATTAAAATTTATTCTGGTTCGGAGCAATTTTCACTATTCGTTTTAAATGATATTCTTTATCTGCAAACATAATTTCACCTCATTATTATTAATTATATAAAAATATTGGCAGTGTCCAGAATTTAATATCTATCCAGAATTCGATTACTTTCCACCAAAATATTTTAAATTATTTTAAGACTGGCTCCCATGGTACTCTACACACACTGTGCCAGCCACTGCTTCAATCTTGTTATATGTAAATTGTGTAATATTCCAGTGATAAAGAATATGCTAGGCGTAGTATCAGAGATTATCAGTTTTTTCTTCATCTCCCTTATAAACTGGCAAGCTGAAAGAGGTGAATATCGAAAATGATCCAACTTCCTCAACAATATGAATTCTTAAACTGTGTGAAAGTCGTTGGGTTGAGCGCAATGAAGCACTTTTTGGCATTAGTTTGCATATAATTCCAATTTATAAAACATTATGTTTACTATCCGATGCTAAAAATACTCTGGCTAAAGTATTCAAGAATAGTTTTAGCCCCCTCAGACTTTGTCATTGGTCTCACATGAGCACTAGCAACCACTGAAACTCTGCAACAACTCTCTTAAGCCTTGCAAAAGCCCAAAATCGATTTGGTTTCCTCCTGAAAGATGGTGAAAGATATATTGACTGTTTTGAAGGAAAAAGAGCTGTGGCAAAATCGGTTTATTGAGCAACTCTTAAAGACGCTGTTGGTAAGAATTTCAGAATACTGCGATATGAAAATATGTCGATTTTATGTTCAAATTATTTTATTGTAGATATCTGCATATCTCTTGAAATAGAAATTCATGTGCCTCAAATCATACGGAGATCGCACAAAGATGTTACAAATGAGAATATTGAAGAATATTATCGGTGCCAAGCCTTTATTCCGTTTATCGAGTCAACCGTATCACACTTGGAGAAGGTTTTTTCAAACCTTTTTCATGCTGCTACACGGTTGATGCACATCATTCCATCTAAATAATCCGAAACTTATAAGTGAAGTTTTGGTTTACAATAGTTATGTAGGGTTTAATTTTTAAATACTTCAGCAGTAGACCAGCTTCAGCCAACATTTGATGTCTAAAGAGGGAATCTTGTTCATGAAAAGAACTTCTTTAATGAGTTCTTGTGTTTGCAGGCCTGTTGGCATAGAACAAATGAAAATGAGCCGCCTAAGACTGCAGCAGACACGTTATCCGTCTGTGACTCTTATTGGTTCGCGAATGTGCGGCGATTGCTTGAGGTAAATTTCTTTGTTTTTGAAAACAAAAAGGCTCAGTATTTCTTTCTGTTAACTGATTTATGCAGATATTGGCGTCGCTTCCCGTGTCAATTGCGTCAGTAAAAAGATCATTCAGTGAATTAAAGTGTTTGAAGACTTACCTTCGTTCTTCTATGCTGAAGACCGCCTCTGTGGAGTTGCTTTAATGAATATTCATCCCCATTCCAGACGTAGTCATTGACAAGTTTGCAAAAATGAAAGCCAGGCGACTGAATTTAATATTATGATCAAATACTTAAGTTGTTATTCTGATATAAATATTTTGCTGTCTCAAACTGTCAAACTCTTCCTATGATTCTGTTTGCAAGTGAAGAATGTCATTTAAAATGGAGTAAATTCCGTGGCAGCAGAATAAATTGTAATGAAAAAATGCACGGAGTTGGGATAGCAATTAGACAGAAAACCTTCATGGCAAGTGCATGTTGTTCAAACTATAGTACAGGGACGTATTGACGTGACAGTAGAGCGCTTGCAGCCGAGTTCATTTGGGAATTGGCACTATATAAGAACCCACATAATTATTATTATAAAAACAGAGTGTTAAAAGCACCAAAACTTTCATACCCCCTTAGAGCGATTGTTTTCAGTGTTTCCAAAGCACGTTGCTCACCTAAATTTGTATCCTACCCCCAGAACGAAATCGTATGCACGCCCCTGGTCAGAAGTATTCAAAAAATAAAAGAAATAAGTCTGAACTTTTTAACAATGCAACCACAAACGGTCATTGATTCTGAAAGCGACTCGGATGATGAAAAAATCAAAATAGACTCCTAACAATCATTAGCGGATGTACATCAAAAAAATTATTGAATTATTAACAATTGTAAAACAAAGAAACTTTCTTCCAGAATAAGTTTATCTGCTTTAAGAAACGAATTAAAGTTTTTGGACGATGGTGGTAAAAGAGTAGTTTTGTTGGAGCAGATGCATAGAAACTTGATAGCTACTCCACCAACTAGTGTTGAAGCAGAGAGGAATTTTTCAGCAGCAACAAACATCGCTAAACAACTAAAATACGTACTAGCAATTATACTCTATATGTGTTGTTATTCCTAAGAAATGTATTTAAAAAAGAGAAAAAAACTTCTTTGAATGTAAAATGCTGTAGATTTCAATAAATTTTAATAAAAACTTTTTGTATTAATTTTGATGAAAAGTGATTTTTTTTAGAATTTTGATTAAAAACTGAACGCCATTTTTCAAAATTTATAGTAATTCATTTCGGCGGATTACATGCCATCTTCAGACTAAATTAACATTAGTTTTTGCAGCTTATATAAGAATGATGATTATGTAATCAATTATCTATTAGAGGAAATGGTATGATGAATCATATTATTAGGATTTTTATTATTACTATTTTCAGACTCATTTTTGACTCATTTAATATTTTATCTAAAGTTTGGTGAGTTAATTTTTTGATAAACTATTTTGACCATCCATTCTTATTCTATAAACTTGTTAATTTATTTAAACTTTCATCGGCATTTAAATATGTTGACAAAAGAGACCAAGAACGATATGTTAAACATTTAATCATGTTTCATTTGTACCTAGTTTCACAGAAACTACCCGGGATGTGTACAACCCCGTGTCAGTTTTCCTTCTGTAAATACCAGTTTCATAGCAACTAGATTTCCTGTTGATCAATAGGTCTAAAAATGTTAGAGTACTTTGCACTTCTTCCTCTACATTGAATTTAATATTAGAATGGATCGAATTCATATAATTTAGAAATGGTTTTACATGAACTTTATTTTTGAAAATCAAAAATATATCATCTACATCTCTTTTATATACAAGTGGTTTATTAACCGGAAAACAAATCAATATTTTCTTCAATTTTGGCCAAATTTTTGGTGAAATTGATATGCCAGAAAAAGAGCTAACTAGTTATAAAGATATTTTGTATAAAAAATATTACCACCAATAATGGTAATACTATAATAATTAAAGACAGGAAATACCTAATAAAAAATTTGAATATTGAAGAAAATAAACACCCATTAAAAAACTTTAATATAAGAATAAAAAATGATAATTATCCCAATAAAAATTTTAACTCCAATGAAAATAATTTAACTCAAAATAAAAAAAATGAAAAGGACCACCAATCTTTGTTTAAAAATCCCAAAAATTCACTTAATAACAACCGTGAAAAATTTTTCCCTCACGGAAACCCTTGGGGTTTCTGTTCGGCAGAACGGCTAAAAGATTGCTCGGGTAGTGCCGAAAATATGGATAGAGCTAAAGATTGTTCCGGTGAATCTCAACAAATTTCAAAAAACTCTGAGAATGCTATTGATAACTTACCTGACTGGAGTAAAGCCGTTGATGAGGATTACCCTTGTCACACAAATGACGAAATCAACATCACCCCACCTGCATCTGATGATGCCATTCAGAAGCCGCTGTTCTTCCTCCCACCGAACTTGTTAGCGGACTTCGCCACTAGAGAAAATTTTGGTTATTGTTGTGACATTCTTATTGAGGTAATAAAAAGACAATCCACAGCAGTTGCCACTGTGGTTAAAGCTGATCGAAAAAAATAATGGTTGACCTTTTATCGAAAGAGGCGAACATAGAAAATAGGCAACGCCAAATTCATCGATTCATTCATAATCTACACACTCTGGCTGAGGACGTCAACAAGACAGTAAATCTTGATAGGTTCTTTCTAGACAGACTATTCCGAACTGCTTTTGAATTGGGTATTCCCACACCCCCGACCTGGAAGGAGACTCTTTTGACACCGAGGATTTCCAACTCTTTCTCCCCGGACCGACTTGACTCGATTCTTTCTGAGATCTGTGACAGATGTCATCGATACTGCAACGGTTATGGCATTTCAGTAGGCGTCTTGATAGAAGAACTGCGAGATGACATGCATAAAACCCTGAAAACGGAAAACAACTCCATTGCAAAATCGAAAATCATACCAATTTTACGATTACTGAACAACCTTGGATCGCCTACCAGATTAGAAACGACTGATGCAGACTTAAAAAAAACGCATTAAAAACATCATTAAGTCACATGACTTGTGATTATCGAACTACGATATCGTTAAAAGCTTATTTTTAACGAGTAGGGAATCCAACAAACCAAAAATAAGACCAGCGGTAACTAGCGCATCAATTAACGCTAAATCCACAAACATCGACAAACACGTTTCCACAGAAACCAAGAGCTCCAGCTCTGAGCATAACAAATCCCATTCATCCGTCACTATCTCCCCCCCAAAGGCTGATTCAGGCAACTCCGTTGATTTGGACGCTACACAAAACAACGTTCTTATCCCCCCACTGACTGATGAATCGATCTCGATCATAGACGAAACTGTCATAGAAGACAGCGACGACGGAACTCTTTCAGAAGTGTCAAACTACTTATCCAGATTTGTTATACCCGCTAAAAAAAGACTTAGCAAAAAAATTAAGACACCGAATGCGGTCTGACGGATTGGCACTGCTGTTTCCAAGGATGTTGAAATAGTAGAGAAGCCACCTGACCCAAATTACTGGTTTGATGATATCGATATCAACACATTTTTAGGGCATAACTCCTATGATACTGACACCTTAGTTCTACCGAATTATGCTGTAACTAAACTAATCCATGGCGAAGAAGATCTTGATGTGATCTTTCGAGGACTCCCAGTTGAGAATAGGGCCACATGTTTAGTCCCTGGGAACTGTGATAACACTCACTGGTTAGCTCTCTACCGCACACCCAAAAATGCATATATTTTCAACTCAATACACAACCTTCCGTCTGAGAAACAAGTTACATCCCTTGTTGAACCACTAATTCGCGCAATAAACTCATATGTGATAGATCTAGAAGGTCGCCTCTATTCCGTTTCGTTGCCTCTAAAATTTCCTGAGTGTGAGCAACAACTGAACACCGTTGACTGTGGTCCCTTTGTCTGCGGATTCATTGACCGATACGTGGCAGTTCCCTTCTGCATGGTGAACCCCGGAGCAATGAGCTCTGACATCCACCCAATGTCGGTGGGGTCATATCGATCAACAATGCGCTGTCGGTTCGTGCATGACTGTGAAGGATTCAGTTCACCCGGTTTGTTCCGCCGCGGTGCTGTCTTATGAACACCGCATGAAGTAACGATACACAGTTCACGATATAAAAGAAGAAATCAAGTGTAAACAGGTAATGTTTATTTAATTTACATTCTCTCCAGCCATATTTTCACATTTTTTTAAATATTTAGTTAATTGTAATTTATACATTGTAAACCAAACGTCAGTATTTTTATTGTTTTTTTATTTAAAATTTTCAATTGACTCATGAAGCACCACAAAAACAAATATATAATGAGTGCCATTTTTAATATTAGCTCGGTTAATAAATTTTACTGCATCAAAAGTTCAAAAAATCACATTCAAAAAATTGTTTTTTTATAAATTATATTTTTGTGATATTGATTTTCACTAATGTAAAATTGATTTTCATTTGCGAAATTGAATTGTAAAAGGTAAAAATAACAATATAGTAAAATTAACAATTTAAATTCCAAACAAACATAATTGAGGAAAAAAAATCGTGACTCAAAAGGTTAACTTTACCCATTTATTATCATATAATATTTGTAATAATTATCAATTCACAAAAATCGATTCATCAATGATTATTATAATTTCATTATTTATTTTGCTGTAAATTATTTCCGTTTGTTGCCGGTCACTTGAATTAAAAAAAATCATAATTAACGAATGACCTGTGTCTACGACACGATTCCGCGACATCTCTCCGAGAACATCGCGCTAGTCCTCGACGACATGTTGAGTCGCCTCAATATGCTCCAATCGATCAACAATTTGTCTCTGCAGAGAACGGAACCAAAACACGAAAACCTCTTTGATATGTTCGTTTGTCCAGATCTCGTGAAAGACACTTCGCATACCATGGAAGACTCCAAGTTCACTCGACCGACTTTCGAGAGCGACGAGGACAGACGCAAGGCCGAGGAGAATGTAAAATACGCGAAGATGAAATCCGAATACGACTTTATCAATAACTGCGTATCGATTGTAAGACAAAGTTGCTTTGCTTGAGAGAAATGATGATTTATATATATATATATATATATATATATATATATAGTGTGTATGTTACTTCAAATTTGTGTAATTGCAGAATTCACAAACTCGACAATTTTGAAAAAAAATTTTAATTCAGATATTAAATTAATATAAACATTTTATATGTAAAAATATCAATTTAATATGAAAAAATGTTTTAAAAATACAAACATTTGCAATTCAGTTTGCCACCAAGAAAGGAGTTTTAATAACACAAATAAAAATTTTACATTTGTAGTTTATTTTGCATATTAAATTGAGATTTTTTCATATTAAATTGATAAATTTACCTATTAAATATATACATTTTTTTCATTTTAAATACATATTTTTTATATTAAATACATAATCTTTCATTTCTAATTTAGAGATTTTCTTATTAATATGAATATATATACAGTCAAGTGCAAAAGTTTGTGAACGCTTATTGTTAAATTATCTTTTGCACCAAACTGCAATTATATTGACAAAAGAGCACCAAAATAATTTTTACAATAGTCTGGTGACACTTTTTGAGTCCAAACAGTTTCTACTGCTTTGATCATGTCCTCCAGGGAATTTGGGTGCATGGCAGCAACCTGTTTCTTCACCTGGGTTCAGGCATCCTCAATCGGATTGAGATCCGGTGAGTTGCCTGGCCAAGGACCAAGAATTTGGAAGTCTGACTGCGCAAACCACTCTCGAACAGCCTTGGTATTGTCGCAAGGTGATCTATCATGCTGAAAGAAGGTCGTTCTGTGTACCTCCAGCAGTGTAAACAAGCAGTATAGATACAAGTGTTCACAAACTTTTGCGCTTGACTGTATATATATTAGATTGTTAAGTATGAAATTTGTTGGCATGATTACAATAAATTCGAATAGTTATAATTTGATAATGACTTAACATTTAGTTTCTCAGTATTTTTTTTGTTTCATCGCTACATATCTTTGCTATTGAACATATCAATAAACATTAATTAAAATTGTTGATAACTTGTTTTAATAATCAGTCGTTAAAAAACTGTAAAGGCATAAATTCGAACTATTATGAATTAAGAGTTCCTATATGGAACGTCAGCACCAGAAACCATGCAAAACATCAAAATTTTATTCAAATACAATTCTAATACGCAACACATAATCTCAAATTGGTTCTGGAAATTCTTGAAAGTTAAGTTTAACCTAAATAATGAGTTTCGAAGTCTAGCAGAAACGCAGGTAGACAATGATGAACTGAAGGAAACCGTGGAGTGCTCAAGATATATTGCCTACGTTTGCTGTTACAAAACTAACAATATTGAATCACTTGGCTGAAATTAATAAAGTGAAAAGTAGGATAAGTGGATTCTACATAAGTTAAATGAAAGGCAGAAGCAAAAGCGTTTGAATGCTTGCTTGATGATATTTTTCGTTTATTGTTAACAATGTCTATAATTTTTATTTGATATAATATTTCATAATCTTCATTAATTTCAGTTGAGTTCAGAGCTTGTTAAAAAAGGAAAATTCAAAAAGTTTTCCAATATAATTCTTTGTGAACAACTGAATAATGAAAAAAATGAAGAAGTCAAAACGAGTAATGAAAAGTTTAAAAAGCAATCAGAAAAGTTCCACGAGTTTCAAAGAATTTTCGAAGATTCAGCAAAAGCGGAAGTAAAAGAATTAAAACTGGTCCTAAACAATTTGTATGATCAAAGACAAGAATTACAACACAAACTACAAATGGAATTAAAGTTATTCATTTCTCAAAGAAAGCAAATTTTACATACTTTTCGAGACTCATTCAGTATAGAAATTAGAGACATTAAAATTGACCTTAAAGATTATAGAGAGAAAATTATGAAAGAAGAGAAGGTTAATCAGGATTTTCAAAGAATCCTTCGACATAACTGCACGTCGCTTCTCTTGAATAAAGATGAGATTATTGATAAATATAACAGTGCCAAAGAACAAATATTAACAGTCATAGGTCAATACCAAAGGAATTTCAAGACTCAAACTCATCAATTTGAAAAACTGTTAGCAACTGTTCATCAGTATCAAGAAACTGTGGACGAAAACAACGAAATGCATAAAGAATTGCGAATTCAAGAGGAGAAAGAAGCCATCTTACAAAATATGGCCAAGATCATTCAAAAGTGGTGGAAATGTATGACTGTTGTTAAAGAGTTAATATCCAAAAAGAAAAAGAGTTCAAAAAAATCTAAAAAATCCAAGAAGTAGAAATTATTTTATGTAAATTGTTAAAGTATTAATCTTAATGTATTTGAAATAATCAAATATAATCGTATTTATTAGCCTAAGTTTATTTATTATATATATAGTTGTGATTATTAATTTGTTTAAGTATTTTAAAAAGATTGTAAATATTAAATAAATTCTACTTGTTGATATTATGAATCCTGAAGTGAAAAGTGGAGATTTAACTGGCGACCACGCTGGTGTTACAATAAAAGTTTAGAGGCTTCCTAAACTAGAACTGCCATCAATCTTTAAGAAAACCCTAGAGAAGAAAATGAAGGAGTACAATGGAGTGGATTCAGAAGAAGGTCAAATATGGTATAGAGACATATGCTAATGCTCAGAATTTTTTTGGGTTAACATTCTCGGAAATGTGTAACTATTTGTTGACAGACGAAGCGAAAATTCTTTGGGGAATGCAACAGAAGAGGGTAAGAAACCAATGTCAGATGTGGAATCCAAAAATTGATTCGAGAAAACATTTATAAAGAAAGTACCGCTGCTGGAAGAATTGGATAAACTAAGCCAAATTTGTCAAGGTGAGAATGAAAGATTCTTAACATTTGAATTAAGGGTTCGGAAAACAATTGAAAATTTTAGGAAACACAGCGATAAGGAAATTTTGAATGAACTTTTGAAAAAGAGGATAAAATATCAAGTTCTGAAGGATCGATTTGTTTTCAAACCTAACATATCGGTGGACGAAATGAGAGCGGAAGCTAAGATTTATGAGGACAACATATCAAAAGAAGAAAGAAATGATGTTTTATCCGTCAAAACATCGTATACAAAAATGGCAAAGAAAGACAAACATCAAGTTAGAAGATATGAAAATCCTGAACATAGAAGAAATACAGCTTGATTGAATGAAACAAACGATAGACAACCAATATTAAGAACGGAACGTACAATACCATTGAAGAGATTTAATAAAAGTAATGAGAGAAGAGGATCCAGTAGAATGTCAGAAGATAAACAACAATATAATCGCCGGTGGATTCGGCTTCGTACAAAGCAAGGAAGTTATATTGCAAAATAAAGAGACTTCCGACTCCAGAAGAAGAGCATTTAACCAGAGGGGATTGTTATTGCTGTGGAAAACATGGGCATTTGAGGAAAGATTGTCCTTTAAATAATCGTTGTTTAATCTGTGAAAAAAGTGGACATGGGTTCAGAAATTGTAATCATATTAAGAATGTTAATGTAGTATGCATCAAAGATGTGTACAATGAATAAAACGTGGATATCGTATCATATAAAGATGAATATGAAGATGATTTAAATGCCAGAGACTCCATGGTGAGCATTTCGTCTGTGGAGTCGGCATAAAATATCCAAAAAATCGAATTGTAGAGATATTAGAGAGGTCAGGTGGTAGATGGTGTGGGCGATGTTAAGCTGAACAATCACAATGTATTAATGTTGTGAGACAGTGGAGTGGGTGTTTCAGTTATTAATGAGAAGGTTTGGTTGTAAATTGGAGAACTCAGATTAGAAAAGAGCACAATTATACTAAATGGAGAGTTTTCAGAAGTCCATAAGTGTTTCGGAAAAATGACAGTGAAGTTGAAATGGAAAAAAGAGTGTCATGCGGTATATTTTTTAGTGGTGAAAGCAATCTGACCGGCAGTCATTGGAAATGTTAATGTCATGCATAAATTCGGAATCAAACTTGAAAAAACTACCAAAAAGTCAGTTGTGATAGTGGAAAAAGATATGAAACTGCAAGAGCAAAACAAACGACTGGAAGACCTCGTGAAGCGATATGATGATGTTTTCATGAAGCATGAATACGATTTGGGATTTACGGATATTGTGATCCATAAAATTGAAACAGAAGTTAAACCGATTTTTCTGAATCCAAGAAGGCAATCGATTCATTTAGAAAGTCAAATCGAAGAATTTTTGAAAGGATTAGAAAAGGCAGGTATAATTCGGAAATGTCAAAGTGAATGTTAGTCATTACACCAAAGAAAGATGGAGGTATTCGAATTTGTTTAGATTTCAGAAAATTGAATGATGTATCAAAGAAAGTTTTTTTCCAATGCCAGACAGCCAAATGTTAATGGATGGTCTTTGTGGCTCCAGAATGTTTCCAGTATAGATTTTGGCAAAGCATACCACCAAGTAGCATTGGATGAAAGTTCTCTAGAAAAGACTGCGTTTTGATCAAGAACACTGCAGTATTGTTTTAACCGTGTACCGATGCACTTTCAGTAGCACTCGGAACGTTTCAGAGAATAATTAATTCCTTATTTGAAGATTTGTTATTCTCTGGAGTAGAAATATACTAGATGATGTCTTAATTTACTCAAAATCAATAAAGGATCATATGAGACAATTAGAAGAAGTACTGAATAAACTGAAAAAAGCAGGTTTAAAAGTCAATCCAGAGAAATGCAAATTCGGAGTGGGGGAGCTGTTATTTCTGGGACATACAATTAACAAAGAAGGTATCTCAACAAATAAATTGAAAGTGGCAGAAATTCAGAATTTTCCGATTTCAAAGTGTACTCGAAATTTACGAGCATTTTTAGGTTTGTGTAACTATTATCAACGATTTATCAAGAATTACACCGAATTAGCAGTACCTTTGTACAGTGCATGCAGCAGAAAATGTAAAGAAATATTTTGGTCAGACCAATGCCACAGAAGTTTTAACGAATTGAAGCAAAAGCTATGTGGTGCACCAATATTAGCATTTGTGAAACCGAATAATAATTTTATCTTAGATACAGATACATCATTCGGATCGATAGGAACAGTTCTAAGTCAGATATCAGAAGAGAAAAAAGTAGTAATCGCGTATGCATCGAGGACTTTTAACCACTCATGGAAAAGAGTACTGTGTGACAAGAAAGGAACTATTAACTTTACAAGAGTTCATGTTACATTTCAAGCAATATTTATATTGTAAGCGATTTACAGCAAGAACTGATCATAAGGCACGGGTGTATATGAAGAGTACTTCCAAACCAATAACTCCTCAATTCCAGACAAGGTTAGAAAACATTGCGGATTTTGATTTTGATTTGAAGAATAGAAAAGGTAACGAATATTGAAATGCAAATGGACTATCACAGTTACTTCACAAAACACGAAAAACCAAAATCAACAAAAGCAAGGGTGAAACACATCAATACAGTGGTGATTCAGTCTACAATTCAATGGATAAAAGATATGGATTATATATATATATATATATTTAATAAAATCTTTCCGTATTTTTTTTGTTTGTTTCCCATGCCTTTTTTTATTTAACATAAATAAGGATTTGATCACTTATGATGATATGGAACATTTACCTTTGAAAGTACTTCTCGGAAATATTATGAAAAAACCTTTCCAATTTAACACATTGTTAAACATATAAATAACCTTCAATAATTTTTTATAATAAAAGGGATACTCCTCCACATGATGAAGAAAGCTTTTGCTTTGTTCTAAATTGGCCTGGATTTCATAAATTGAATAGCTAATGCGAGTGCAAAGACTAGTTAACTTGAGTCAGTAACACTTTTCGACCGATGTTCCATTTTTTACCATATTCTATTCAAATCAGATTTGCCTGAAAACCTAATTCATTTTGGCTCCATTTATTATGATGATGGATTTTTCAATTCAAGTATTTTTTTCTTTTAAATATGTGTCAGAAACGGTAAATTTAAATGTTTCGTAATGCTTATATTTCGTTAAGAAAATATCACCTATTAGAATGAATAACTTAATTCATGTATTTCACGTAGACAAGTCGAAGGCAAAGAACAAATGAATGTTTGCATACTCCATTTTTCATTAATTATTTGAACAGTAGCACAATGATATTTAATTATTTTTAATAATTATCAAATTTTAATATTAAAATCTGTTTATATCACTTCAATAGGTATTAACATTGGTAAAACAAATGAAGTACATAGGTTCCAGCGTCTTATAGAAGTACATCTACGTAGGTAAAAATTGTTGCATTTGTTTCATGTTTAACAGTGTAACTAAGCTTTTACTTCTACGGAAAATTGAACTTGGTGAACTAATTGATATTCAACGTACAAGTCGATTTGTGAGGAATATTTTAAATTTGGTATGTTGAATTTTGTATGTTGAGTTTAGTATTTGGAAATGTGTTTCTCCCACCCAGATGGAAAATTGATATTTTGGATGTTCACGATGAATAATATTTCGAGCATAATTTGAATTTTAAATTACAGTCTAAGATATTTTAAAAACTTTAAAAATATTAAATCGTTTCAAATTTTAATATATAAAATTTAAATAAAGTAAATAACTTTTAACTAATTTTTAAATTAATTAAATAAATGCTTTTTTTAAATAAAATCATTTTAAAATAAAATTAATAAATAGATAAAATTATTACTAAAATTAGAACTTTAAAAATAAAATCTGAAAATAATGAAAATTTGTTCGAATATTTTTTTATTAAAAAACATTAAGAAAAATGTATCAATTTAGAACGATGTCAAATCCTGAAAGAGAGTGTTGTCCAAAAGGCAATTCAAATTGTATTGAAAATAAATTTTCGAAAACATAATCTATTCTAATTTCCCTGGTTGTAAGAAAGTTATTTTTGTAATTTATGCTTTAATTGCTCAATACTGACAAAGCCTTCAAATCCAGTTCGAATTCTGAGCACATGTTCTAGAAGCCCGTAAGAAAAGGAGAAAGCCAAATATTTTGTCCTTTCTACATAAGAAAGCACCCGCCTACAAATGTATTGTGGAACTACCTTCTGTTAAGCTAAATGACTTTGTGGAGATTTATCATCCAGCCTACAGCCAGAATCTTGCTCCAAGCGACTTTTTTCCTATTCTGACATATGGGATTCTGGCATATGACGCAATGCAAGTTGTTACCTAATTCCTAGTGAAAAGTTCACTGACTAGTATGAAAGTGTCTTCTATGACCTATTTAGACATTTGTGTTCGTTGAGAATGATGAAGACTGCGTGGAAAAGTAGCTTGTTTTTATAATTTTTATGTCATGCCTGAGAAATATAAGTATTTTGGATTTCATTGTTCGCTTAAGAATAAGAAAAGATAAGAATGATTTGGTGAATAATTAAACCTTATAAACTCCTTTAACTCATCTAATGTTTATTAAAAGTCACTAACATATTCTTTATTTATCATACTACAAATTAAATTATGAACATCCGTTCTCTCTGTTCATTTAAAATAATCTTAAAAGGAAAATTATTAAACATTAATGGCTAAAAAGAATTTTCAAAAATATTTTCATTATTTTTTTCCATTGCGGTTGAAATGAATTTTATATTATACGTTTTATTTATCAAATAATAATTACGTCAATTCAATTTTGCATTGTTCCTAAGGGCACTAGAGAGACAATGGGCCTCGCTGGAACACCGGTTTGGCCTCCATTGTCCTCAAACATTGCTTAATTGAAACTATTTGAAAGCCATAGATTGTAAAAGGTATTTTACGAAGAAAAAATTATTGTTTTATATATTATTTACTCTTCCTATATTAAATATGAAATATAGCGATGAAAAGTTAAATAATAAAAGATTTTTGGTACATTTTTGAACAAATTTTCATAGACATTGAAAAATACAGATTTATTCGGTTCATGATCGAAGTTGTGGGACAAAAGTGTGAAGCGTCAGGTTAGTAAACCCTTTCACGGTTTACAGCTTACTAATGGATTAGGAAATTTCAATAATTTGTTGAAGATAATGAAAGATCAGAAAGGACTCTAGAAATTGCAGATTACAAATTTTTGAGTTGAAGACGTTCAAGAAAAGGAACACTTGATATATTCCATTTAACCAAAGGTTATCCGAAGTGACTTTGTGAAATCCAGAATTCTCAATTTAGTCTGTTTTATTTTTCTTTTACTTTATGAGGCATTTGGAAGCCAAGTTTTTGTCGAAAATGGGTAATTCGAAAACTGCAGTGGCAAGTTGTTTCGACGTAAATGACTCAAGAATTACCATATTTTCCATGATTAATCCAAGAAAAAGGTAGTCAGAGATGATATATTTTGAGTATAGTCGTTTTTTAAAATGAAAATATTACTTCTTGTTCTATTCAATTGACCAAGATTCATGAAAGTACGACTTTCTATTGTTTCATATGGAATAAAAAGATCCAAATTAAACATTTTATTGATTCTTTACTTCTTTTATATCCACATAATCTAATTTGAGGTGTCTTTGTCTAAATAGTTAAACGTTAAAGAATACTGTTAAATGTTCATCAATGTTAGCGCAACAGTATTAGTAGGACTTAATTCTTTGTCAAAGGGGATAATTCAGGAAGAGAAGAAGAGACTTATAGTCAATGACCGCCGTTGGGTACGCCGGATTTCGTCCGATCTTTGAAGTAAAGCAACCAACGACCGCGTTAGTACTTATATGGGTGACCGATAGGTCAATGGGCCATTGATTGCAGGTCAGGTCAGGCAAACTGTCTGCTACATGCACCATATAAACCTGCAATACATGTCCCATGGTCGAATGGTTGGCGACTAAACCGGCTCCCTCACCCAGAGCAACCTTAGTAAAGAGAGTGTGTGGACACCTAGCAGGATGAAAAACAAAACGTAGCTCCTTGGAGCCAAAGGCCATCCATCCTGGAGAGGAAATAGGCACCACAAGGTTACTTGCCTACTGAGACACTCAAAAATATGCAAACCCAAGTCATATGTTTGGGCATAATTGAGTGCATTCGGCGCCCAACAGCTATGGTACAAAAAAAGAAGAGACTCAAGTAAGATTTCTACAAAAAATAATCAAGAATAGTTTAAACAAAATATAGTATTAAATTCTTATAAAGTGAAACAAAAGTAATTTATTCTTTATATTTATATTCTATTTAATGTTTAATTCATTTAAAATTGCAATCAAATCAAAATAATATTAATTTTTTTATTTTAAAATTTTAATAAAAATATATATATATATGAAAATTTTATTTTACGTATATTTAATTTTTAGTGAAAATTTTTAATTTTTAAAATTTTTGTTTATTCTAATACTTTTATAATGTTTTTAAAGTTTAGTTTTTCAAAGAAATATTATATACTGTTTTTATTTTGCGTTTTTTTAAAAATATTTTATAATTTATTTTACTATTTTTGAAATTTTTGAAAACACGTTATATTAAAAATGAATTTATTTATGTTTTAAATATTTAATTTTTTTTATCATATCCTTAATTGACTTTAAAATTTGAAAAATAAATTTTTACAAATTTTGTAAATGAATTTGAAAAACAATGGCAATTAGTTATATATAAGATCTTTGATCCTAAAGTTAACGTTCAAAATGCACTCTAGACAACTTTATTGAGGGTTTTTTTAATGATTCTTTGATGACGTATTGATTACATAATCAGTGCCGGCAGTATATAAGTAAATTTCGTTTGAAAAATTAGTTGTTCTGACGATGACGGTTAATCCGTCGAAATTAATAAACATTTTCAATTGGCTTTCGACTTTTAATTTTACAAATATAAATATATTTTTTAAATAAAATTCCAATAAAGTTATTATTTTGAAAAATACTGCTTTATCTGTTATCTGTTTTGATCAACTCATTTTTCTACTAAAATAACATTTTAAATCAAATGAATTTATAAAAAAATATTTTTGAAGTCAAATTTAAAATATTTAATTATCATTCTAATTAATTTTTAAAATTTTCAATTTGATTTCTATTGGGTTCGTGATTAAAATCCAAAGTCATTATTCGCAACCTTTATTTCTAATACAACTTTCATTATTCAAACAAATTTATGAGGAACAATATTTCAGTTACATAAACCAGATGTTAAAATTCTAAATATAAATAATAATATCGATGTATATATATATATATATATATATATATATATATATATATATA
>MQRK01228128.1:71852-83855 GCA_001938485.1 Girardia tigrina
GGACAAATGTATCATTAGTAATGGAGCATATTTGAATAAAGCTTTTTTTATCGTTCTTTTGTTTTTAACGTATTTCTTTTCAAAATTTAATCCGCATTTCATACTTGTACACCTAATAATAGAAGTATGATAAAAGGTTTGTTATTTGGTGTTGGTCTCTATCATCAACATATGAAAAAGCAGATGCCAGCATAGATGCAAACTAACAGAACTATTGCAGAAAAATGGCTATTCGAAATCATTTTTGGAAAAACTAACTAATGAGACGATCAATAAAATAATGAATAAAGAACATGAGGGCAAAGACGAATTAAAACCCGATAAATTATCTAATGAAAATTCTAATATTGGATATACGCTAATTGTTCCTTATTCAGAAGGTTACAAAAAATTTAAATCATCTATTTTAAAGTCAATTAATAGTAAAAATTTGAATTTAAAAATCATTTCTAAATCTTACAAAATTCAAAGAATGTTCAGCAATAAATCTCGTACTCCTTTGATTTTATGTTCCAATCTGGTTCATCAATATTCGTGTAATGGGTGCAACACCACATAAATTTGAGAGACGTCTCGTCATCTCTGTAAACGGATTTATGAGCATGGACGATTGGGTAATGGCAGTAATATGTTTGTAGATCGGAGGTGAAAACAACTAATTTTAAAATATTGTGCAAGAATTGTAAAAAATATTGGGAGAGAGTTACTTGTGAGACATTATTAATTGAATCACTTTATCCGTCCATTAATGTCCAAACAAGTCTCTCTTCCAATTTGTTGAAAATATTTAATTAGTTATTACGCAAGATGTTTGCATAATCATCAATTTGCTATATATAAGACAGCGAAATTGTCGTTAATTCAGCCTGAAGATGGTGGAAAATCCATCGAAATATATTGTGACAATAAAATTTGAGTTTAATGGTGTTCTGGATTAATAGTTTTTATAATAATATATTTTAAAATATATCTAATATATAATACAAATATAAGAAACTCAACTCCGACTCCTATATTTTTTAAATGTCTGACTCCAACTTCGACTTAGTCTTCGACTCCTTTTTAGGTTAATTTATATTATTTGTTATTATTTTGGTCGGAGTCGAATTACACGACTGCGTCTTAGACTCTGACTCCGACTCAAACTCCGACTTTGACTCCTACTTACTCAAAAATCCTTAAACTCCGACGCCGACTCTGCAGCCCTGCTGATTAGTGCCGGACGCCTTTTTATTTTTTCTTTATTCCTCAAGTTTGGTTGGATGGCTTTTAGCGTCTTGAATTAATTAAGTAACCGATAAATTATCACAATATTGATTTTAGAATTTTGATTTCAATCTCTCTTTTTATTCATATATAAAAATCCAATGTTAATTTATCTTCTTTTAATTTATATATTTTTTATATATTACTTTATATTTTTTATATTACTTTATGTTTTTGTAATGATTTTTGATTCCATGAATTACTTTTAAATGTTTATTCTTCTTTTTGTACTTATAACTAATCATCGATTGAAGTACATTTGTTCATTTACAACTGTTTTCGACTTTCTTTGATGCAAATGGTATAAATATTTTGTACCGAGTTTAAGAAATACAGGAAAATATTAAAAAAAACAAACTTAACATATTCTAAGTTACAATTTATTTATAAATTATAATAAATAAAAAATTATGATTTTAGTATAAAACTATTCAAACCGATAACATAGTACAAAGAATGTGTTGGTGATATTTGAGTTTCGAATTTCGGTGTACGTGACAAATAAAGTTTATTTGAAAATTATTAGTTTGAATTCAAAATTAATTAAACCCTTAAATACCATTAATGCAATTGTAAAACGTAAAATGACTTCCTTCAAGAAAAAATTATTCTACTATTAAACACATCATCTATCAATTTTTATCCGATAATTAATCACAGAAAGCAAAATATATATTCAATTAATAGCAAGAGCATTTTATTAGTGATAGAATTTGAAATCCCTTTATGTCTGTTAAAGTTCCTGATCTTGAATATCCTTTGGGGACAGGGCCTTTTAAAGAAATTTTCATTGAGGCCACAAGAAATCTGGGATGGTCATGTGCCGAAATACGATATCTTTTTATCTTGGATGAAAATAGTTATTTTACCTTGATTTTTATAATGAATTTTCCTATTCTAAACAGTTTTTTATCAAGTGTTCTTAGATTTAAAAGAAGAAAATTCTCAAGTCACTTGACCCATAACATTTTACGGTCAGTTCAACACGAGTTATATTACACAACACTTCTATATACGTTACTTTTAAAAAAAATAATTGGTAACAAAGTCGTTTTCTGAATAAATATCCAGGGTTAGGTTTCTTTCTCATCTTTCTTTCACTCAACATAATTCTACCACAGCACTGTGAGGATCAAATTGGCAGGTACCCTTTCAATTCATTTCGATCATCATGCGAGAGTTGGCTATTTCAGCTGAGGTGCTTGTACGATGGGCTGAAACGCTCAATTTGTATAAAGAAAAAGCTTGTCAGGAAGTATGCTGTGAAGATTCAGTGTTACCGAAGACGATATTACTTTCAAAAGTACGCCGCTGCAGCGCTGTAGAAATGTTTTCAACTTCAATTAGGGTAAAGCATTTATTGACCATTTCTCAGTAGAGTCATCTGCAAAGCGCTGGATTTCTTCTGAAAACAAATGTAATGATATTTTCACTCCTGCATTGATAAGTGTTTTGAGTTCTGCTGTTTGCAAAAGAGTTAATGTGCCTTGGACAACTTCTTCTTATTCAACATCAAACTGCTCTTCAAGATAATTCTGTGCTGATTATCAATTTTGAGGAGCACCACATAATGATTTCTTATAGTTGGCATATTCGTGTTAACAGCTCTTAAAATGAGTCTCTGTTTCCTGGGGCTGTAGTTTCCTTTCCTCTCCACCAGGATAGGGGGCCCTAGATATAAGGTCTAATTTACAAAGTACTGAATCTCTATTGCTTATTATCTCTGGTAGAATCAGGTAGTCACGCTGTAATTGCTTTTGCAAATCACGAAATATTTTCAAAACATCAACTATGAGACCGTTAAGCGTAACTTAATGCTTATCGTTCTCATTTAATACTACATAGAAAAGACTGTCGAGACGGAGCGATCGACCCCGCGATTGAATAAATTGACTGTTACGTAGATTAAAATTACATCTGGGACAAGTCAGGTTAAACATCAACTGTTATAGTGTAATTGGTTGTACTATTTAGATGCCGGTAATACGGTAGCTAGCGAATGCATTGAACTCGATCAATTAAACAGTATTGCGGACGCGGTTACACACAACGACCCGTCCCGCAATAACTTCATTCTCGCGAAGACTTAATAATTTTGGACCTGTTTACTTGAGTTAGATACCTTTAGAGTAAGCTGTTTGCAGAAAGAGTTCTTATCAGACTGTCATTATAAACGTCCTAGGTGAGTGAGATAAGAAACTCCACAACTTCCTCACGGTACTTTTGCTAACATTTCAGCCAAGGGTGATGAGCAGACTTAATTTTCCACTGTAATTCTAAATCTACATATCACGCTGCTGCCTTATGGAAGATTGAGTCAAGGTGATCTATGGCAACGTTTGACAGTTGTATCTTCACGGCAACCATAAGCCCCGTAAATAGTGCAATTGTGAGCAAACTTGAAAACTACATTTACAAACTTTTCACACGCTCTACATTTCATATATTGTATTTTACACTTTCCTTCAGCATGTTCTAACATATATGCTTCAAAGAAGTCATTAATATTTTCTACTTACCATTTCACACTCACTTTTCTGTGCTTGTACCATTTCGTAGTATTGTAAGATGTGCTGATAGTGGATTTTTCTGTTGCGAAGGAGCCAATGTGTGTATTTGTGATTGAGTCTTCTGCTATAACAGCGAAGTTTAAATTTTCTGTTGTTGCAAAAGCATCAGGTTATGATCACAAAAATAGAAAGGTAGTTTTAAAAATCGATTTAAAAAAATTGCCTCCCCAGTCCACAATTTTGCCTTTGACTGGGGGGGGGCATTTTCGGTCACTGGGGAAGCAAAAGCCCCCCCAGTCAATATGTTATAAAAGGCCCAGTAAGGGGATTCAGCAATATGGACATCAGTGCTCCCCCATCCAGGCCACAGCTCAAATAACAATATAAAAAGTTAAAATATACCGAAAATCTAAACGTTTCCATTGATAGTAAAAATGAAAAAATCTGTCCTTATCAAGACAAAAAATTAATCCAATAAAATACAAAAAAAAATTATTAAATTCGTTTTCCAAGTCAAGTGTCAATTTAAACACTTTAAAAGTCAATCGAAATTCTAACACAAAAAATCACTCAAAAATTTTAATAATAAAATAATTCAATATTTTCATTTTTATTGTTTAAATAGTCAATTCACAATGATTTATAAAATAAACATTAAGTAAAACAAACGATAATAAAAAAACAAGTTTTTCACAAAACTCATTTGAAAAAAAATTAAATTCAAAATGAAAAACAAGTTTTTTTTCGAAAAAAATCAAAACTTAATTATAAAACTCAGAACAAAAACACCCCAAGTTTTATATTAAAATGTCTTTAATTGTAATAATAAGTTATCTAATTTGTTTTAATGTACAACGATTATGTACGATTAACTTGCGCTGTAATTCCGTAGAGGCCGTCTTAAAATTTTCAACTTTTTTTTTATTTATTCAAACAATAAAATATTGTAATACAATAAAAGAATATTGAAATTATTTTGTATGATTTTACATAAAAGAAAAACATTCTTTTTCATAATAATGTATTGATATGCAAAAACCTTGTTATAATATATAAAAACCTTATATTTATGTGTGAAATCTAGTACTAATTTTCTCCTCCATTACACACTTTTCTTTCCAATACACACTCACCATATTTCAATACATATCCTCCTTAAATCAATCAGATAAATCTTTTAATAATAAATGTTAAGAGAACTCACACATTTGACAGAACATTTATTACATTCACATTTCTTATCATCTTTATGATGATCACTAGTATTGCTTTCACTTACATCCATCACTCAATTTTCAATATCTCCCATTATAATCTGAACTATACTTGACAAAATTATTTTATTAAAAAATATTTAATTTAAATTTTATTGGCTTAAATAAAATATTTCTATAGTCATTTTTAAACATTAATTTGATTTTAATTATTTAAAAATTTACAAAAATAAAATCAATAAACTTATTTAAAAGTTGCAATAATAAAAATTAAAAATTTAAATATTAAATCTAAATTTAAATAAATTAGTTTCAGATTATAAGAAATTAAATATTGATAATCCATCTGATTTTGAGAGGCACAATCCCAAATCAACACATAACATTTAAACATGCAAGCACTACAAAAAACAATTCTTCTTCTTCTTTTGACCTTAGCCGTTGGGCCGGGGGTGCACCCAATTATAAACAAGCCTTCGCTACATCTTTCTATTTGTAGCTTCTTTCTCAGACATTCCATACTCAGTCCAGTCCATTCTTTTAAATCGTCCATCCATTGCCTCTTTGGTCTTCTTCTTGGTCTTTCTCCTTCCACTCTTCCCTCAATCATAACCTTTGCTAATGCTTGTTTTCTTATTTGATGACCGTACAATTTCAGCTTCCTTCTCTTGATGATCTCTTCTATTGATTCCGGTCTTTTACCTAGTATTTCTGTCACTCTCCTCCAAATAAAGTCATTTGTCTTCTTTTCTTTCCACGTGATCTTCAGCATTCTCCTGTAGCACTTCATTTCAAACGCTTTAAGCCCATTCATACTCTTCTGATTTATTGTCCAACTCTCGCATCCATAGAGGAGTGTTACCCAGACAATAGCCTTAGTGATCTTCAATCTGCTCTTGAGATGGATTTCTTTGAGGTTAAAAACTGTGCTAAGCTCAATCATTGCGCTTGTTGATATATTAATCCGGCTTCTGATTTCTTCTTCGCTTCCACCATTCTCTGTGATAGTAGAGCCTAAATATTTGAAACTCCTTACTTGTTCCAGCTTCTCCCCTTCAATGAAAATCTCCAGTTTAACCTCGTTGTTATGGTTTCCTGAAACCATTACTTTGCATTTTCGTCTGTTGATTTCCATTCCGAAATTGTTTGACACTTTAATCTGTTCGTGTGTTCCTGAATCTCTGCCTCATCTTTGCCGATTAGGTCTATGTCATCAGTAAATCGTAGGTTGGTTATTCTTGTTCCTCCGCAGCTTATTCCAACATCGTCTAGATCTTCTATTGCTTCCATAACAATTCTCTCAAGAAAAAGGTTGAACAGTGTTGGTGAAAGAATGCAACCTTGTCTTACTCCTACTGATGATTTAAACCAGTCGCTAAATTGCTCACTTGTCAACACTTTTGTATTTGTATCTTCATAAAGGCTCTTAATAATATTCGTGATATGTTTTCCTATGTTGTGTTTATTCATTGTGTGCCATAGTGCTTCGTGCCACACCCTGTCAAAAGCTTTATTGAAATCTATAAAGTTATGACAAATTATTCGTTTGTGGTCTCTTGTTTTCTCACAAAAACAATTACACACCGCATATTCCTCACAATAAAATAATTTTTTATTTTTCTTTTTATTGTTTAAATTGTCAACTCAATGATTTATTATATAAACATAGAGTAAAACAAACGATAATAAAAAAAAGTTTCACACAAAACTCAATTGAAAAAAAATTCAAAATGAAAAAAAAACTTAACTATAAAACTCAGAACAAAAACACCCCAAGTTTTGTTTTATTAAAACATCTTTAATTATAATAATGAATAAGTTATCTAATTTGTTTTAATGTACAACATTCATATACAATTAAGTTTTTTTAATTAATTATTAAACGTAAAAAACGAAACGGTTATCAGAAATAATCAAAAAAAGTTTTCTTTCATTTTTTTTGTGTTCAAAGAAACCAAATAGAAACACCAAAACAAGTCCTAATAGTTTTCCTATAAGAAGAAATGTAACAATTTGTTAAGAGTTTGTAGAAGAAGATAAGAAGAAGAACAGAAGAAGAAAGGAAAGCAAATCCTCAACAGCCGGGAATACGAGTGGGACCAGAAGATCGATTGTTGCATGCAATCTGATAATTGCTGGATGGAACTAATTACATTTTACGGAATTAATTGTTGTTGATTATTCTCTCATTATTTTGCCACCCTTTTTTTAATTAAAAAAATCGATAACTAATTAAATTATGCAACCGACCTGAAGCTGTTACGCATTGTTTCTAAGTTTGTTTCAATGAATTAAATTTCTAATTCAATTAAACAATTACTCAGTTGATAATGGAACTGATGTGAGATGGTAATTGTATTCTATTGTCTTTTTTATGTTCTTTTTTCCTCTATTGCCCTTTTTTTCTATCAGGCAGAGAAAGTCAGTAAGAAAATTTGCATAATAAAACGAAAATTTTCCTTTAATTTTTTTTCAAGTAAAAAAAAATTCTGAAAATTAATTGATTAAAAATATTTTAATTTTTTTTTCATAAAAAAATAATAAATTAATTTAATTTTAAAAATTTAATTTTGATAATTTATAATATAAAAAAAATCGTTGAAATAATATTTTTAAAATGTTTTTTTTTCAAAAAAACATAATTAATGAATTTTAATTAAATTTAATTAATCGAAAAAATTACAAAAAATATTTTATAATGTTTTTATTTCATTTAAAATTTTTTTTAAAAAAAAATCAAATGTTTTTTTATTAATAATTATTTTAAAATTTTTCAAAATAAAAAACGTTTTGCTTTGTTTTTCAAAAATAAATAAAAAAAATATTCTTTTCTTTGATTTTCTGAAAATTAGTTTTATTTAAAAAGAAAAAAAATGAGTAAAACTATTTTTTCCTGTTTTCATGAAATTTTTGAGCATTTATGTTAACGGAAATCAGTTCGAGAGTTTTTTTGAAATATAACCGACATTTAAACTGTGTCAGTTGTTTAAATCGTTATAAAGATTAAAACAAAAAAAAACTTGCATTAATAGATACATATAAATTATATATTAACGAATCTTAGTTACATTAAATTTTTTTCTCTCCTTTTTTAAGTTTTATTAATTTTTTTAAAACTAAAATAAAAAGATAATGTGGAATAATTTAAACAATAAAATTGTAGGAAATAATTTTTTAAACATTAAAACATTATTTATGAAAAAAGTAATAAAAAGTTTAATTTTATAACTATTAAATTATATTATATTGTTACAATGTCATTTTATTTTATAGATTATTTTCGAAATAAAAAATTTATATTTTTAAAATTTTTTAATATTTATATTGATATAATTTATAATTTTAGCAATGTGAGGAATATTTTAAATTTGGTATGTTGAAATTGGTTTGTTGAATTTTGTATGTTGAGTTTGGTATTTGGAAATGTGTTTCTCCCACCCAGATGGAAAATTGATATTTTGGATGTTCACGATAAATAATTATTCGAGTATAATTTGCATTTTAAAATACAGCATAAGATATTTAACAACTTTAAAAATATTAAATTGTTTCAAATTTTCATATTAAAAATTTAAATAAAATAAATAGTTTTAACTAAGTTTTGAATTAAATAAATGTTCTTTCTTTCAATAAAATATTTTTTAAATAAAATTAATATGTAAATAAAATTAATACTAAAATTACAAAATTTGAACTGTAAAAATAAAATCTTAAAATAATGAAAACTTTGTTCGAATAATTGTTTATTAACAAACATTAACAAAAAAATTATCAATTTAGAACGATGTCGAATGACGAGAGTTTCGTTGAGAATTGTCCAAAATACAATTCTGATTGTATTGAAAATAAAAGTTTGAAAACCCATGTTGGTGTTCTTAATAAGCAATAAATAAAATTCACCATAAAAATAAAATACTTAAATAAAAAAATATTTCATTCAAATATTACCGAAAGGTTTTAACCAGGAAATTCCAAACGTTTTATTGCATCGACCCCCTCTTCACAAATTATATTTAAGTTTAGTTAATGAAGGATAAAATATTATTAACAACTATTATTAACAACATCACAATTTGAATATAAACATTTATTGATAACACAAACAGATTCTTCAGAACAATTTTCAGAGGTCATCTTTCTTTGATTGATAGAGTTTTTTGTTAATGTATTCAAATCTAAAAAATCAATGAATGGGAAAGTTTTTAATATTAATTTTTAATTTCTTAAATTTTATTGGATAAAAATGCATTGCGTAATTTTTTAAATGAACATTAATTTTAAAAATATATTAAATTTAATAAGTTAAAATCGTTTACTAAAAATATTATTAAAATTCATAATTATCAAACTTTAATTAATTAGTACTTAAAATTAATATCATTAAATTAATTCCATTAGATTCAAATAATCAATCAAATAACATATCAATCCCATCTGAGTAGGAGAGTCACAAATCTAAACAGCATACAAACAACAAACTTACAACTTTCCAAATTATCCCTCACAACTATCACAAACCATTTTTTAAAAACTTGTTTTTTAATGAAAAAATAATAACAATTGTGTTTTGTATTTCATTAAATTTAAATGAAAGAGAAAAATTTTTTCTCAAAATTTAAAATAAAAGTAAATGAAAAAAAGAAAATAGATAAATATATTATTGATGAATGATCTCTTCAATGTTTTATTCTTTTAAACTTTTCTTAACCCTCTGTCTATGTATTTATTTTCTGCAATCTTACTTTAATAATGTGTTCTACTTTGTCCATCTAAAAATATTTATACCATGATTAACAATTTTAAAATTGGAAGAAAACAAAAAATAAAAAAAACTTTCTTCATATCCTCTTTAATTTTTTTTCACAAAACGTTTTTGGTTGGCATCTATAGCTATTCTTTATAATTCAATTTCATATCCTCCTTTTACCAATTTACAAGAGTGTCGAGAAAAGGAAGTTTATTATTAACTTTAGATTCTATAATAAATTGAAAATTTAATTTTGAACTATTTCGCGCTTAATGGCGATTTATGTGCTGTTATAGTTCATTAAACGCTAAAAGTACGTAAATATGTTCTACTAGTTCTTTATATTTTTATTACCACTACTACGCCAACAATCGATGAAACATTACAAGGAAAATTTCTATGAGGAATGTTCTGAATTGTTTGTTGTTTTATATTTTGCAAGCTTTCGAGTGCCATAGGTTGATGAACACTGTTCTAATGTACACTAAATTTGGTACATTAATTCTTGTCTATGAAAAATATTTTTCAACTAACTATATTACAATTGACATGGGTGATTGGTATCTGAATTCCAATTTTTTCTCTTAAATAAATCAAAACGATTTTGGGATTGCAAGTAATCTTATGTATTGTTAGGGGTATCAAATTTCGTGCTTATTGGAGAGATGAATCGTCATCTTAAGATCCGGATTATGGAATAAAAGATATTCTTTTTTTTCAAATTTTCAATGGAATTAAAATAATTGAAAAAATAATATGCAAGAAATTTTAGAGAATGATTTTTAAATATGGGAAGATGGAATCAGATACAGTCTTGAAAATATTGCCAGACTGTTCCATAAAAACGTCTTAAGGTTACCAAAGAATGTATCTAATGCATATCTATACAATCCAAAGACTAATGTGGGTGTGTGACTGAAATTTATGGGGGATGAATGAGGACAGGTAGTTTCTCCTCTAACGTTTCTCCTCCGACGTTTCTCCTCCAATCGTTTCTCCTCCGGTCATTTCTCCTCCGACGTTTCTCCTCCGATCGTTTCTCCTCCGACGTATTTCCTCCGACGTTTCTCCACCGAAAAGAAACTGATATAATTTGATTAAAAAACTTAATGATTAAAACTGCAAAAATTTTGCCATTGAATATTAATTTTTTGTCACTGTTTTAAAATTTTGTAATTCTAAATTCATATTTTTTTCATTTTATATAAAGATTTCGTCATTAAATATAACAATCGGAGGAGAAAAGTCGGATGAGAAATGTCAGAGGAGAAATGTCGGAGGAGAAATGATACGTACCCAGGATGAATACATGATCCAGTGACTATCCTTATTGCTTCAGATGGTTGCGTGTAAGTATGAAGTGGCAACAGGAACTGCTATGTTTTCGCTTCGATTCAAAAGGAGAATGGAATCTTCATCCACTTCAAAGAAAAAAAAAACAAAACTTCAAAACATTAAATTAAATGTATGTTTTATTAAGTAAAATTATACTAAGAGAGTAAAATAAACAAGATATAATAAGATAATTCTTTTAAAAATCATTATTGTTTCAGAAAAAAGCTTCTTTTGTGCTCATTTTTTGTGTAATTCTGTCTCCGAACATATTCTTAACCCCGTCCCGACTTTCGACCAATTTAAAGATTGAACGTTTTGGGCTAATATTCTACATATTCTATCCAGCTTTTAATTTTTTACATATTTTCTGACACTCTCCATAAAATTGATCAGTGAATGGAATTGAATAGAATATTGCTGTATATTCATATTAAATGATGTTGACTTGATAAATCTTTTGCAAGTCTTAGGCTTCTTAAAATGTCTTATATTAAGCAATGAAAACATACTAAACCCTCTGGTTGTGCTACAAGAAAATCAAGCGGCTCTAGAAAATGCAGTTTCGTCGACCAGTTTCTTAATCTGTTTCTACAAGTGTAGAATCATTATTATACTTGTCGTCCTTGTTATTTTATACACTGCAAGAAACTTTTCTTCTGAGTCAATTTACGCATTCGAAGGGTTAAATCTTATCTTCCATATCCTCACAAAACTAATAATATAATTTTCAAAATTATTAAATTTATTATAACTAATAATTAAAATATTATTATCATCTTCTTCTATTACTACTACTTTCAACGACCTTCATAAAGTAATCTTCGACTCTTTTCTCTTTAGCAATTGTTTATTAAAATAATATCTACATTTTTATTTATTCATATATATATATATATATATATATATATATATATATATATATATATATATA
>MQRK01228128.1:87481-102768 GCA_001938485.1 Girardia tigrina
TATATATATATATATATATATATATATATATAGCATTTTTACAATGAAATTGAACTTCGGTATTAAGTGTCCGTGATTAACTGTACCGAGATTAACTGTCTCTGGATTAAGTGTCCCCGCACCAACCCATTATACAGAGTCTTGCGATTTTTTTTATTTATTCGATCTTTCTCTCCAAAAAAAACTTTGAACTTTTTGCAAAAGTTCAATTTCATTGTAAAAATGCTATATATATACATAGTGGGCGCATTAATAACTATCATCGGAATTACCAGGTTTTTTTCGACTGGTGGTATAACGCGGCCTATATTCTTTAACGATGTTTGGTATTGTTTTAGCAAGAATAAAACTACACAGGTTAAAAACTTTCATTATCGAAATGAAGAGTATTTTATAAATTATATAATTTATCTAAACGTCTACATTAGAGCGAGAGGCGCTTGAATTTTCCACTTCAAAAACGATAATAATTGAAAATAATTGTCGGTGATATTCTAATGGATTAAGGAACTTTAAAAATTCTATCAAAAGATGTAATACAAATAATTTATTAGGTTTAAAGAATTGAACGTATGTTTAGGAACAAATCTACAACTCAATTTGCCTTGTGTTTGGATTTAGTTTATCAATATTTTGTAATAGGAGCGATTCACTAGACAATGCTTGGTTATCTCTTCAAACGCATCCAGAAATTCAATCGAACTTATGGACGCATTATTATGGTTGACCATATGAAGAAGTGTAGTAAAAGAATTGACATTAAAATATTTCCAAGTTATGCGTTCAAATTTCGGAAATAATTGAGAGAGAAAGGGATGTGAGGCTTTATTCACAGGGATCACAGACCTAATGTTCAAGATACACTTTCAACCACTTTATTAAAAATATTAAACTAATTAAAAACAGTGATTACACGTCGGTAACAAAGTGCATAAACAAGTCTCGTTTGAATGTTTATTACAATCACATTTAGAGTCATTATGACTCTCAGAAAGTCTTTCATCGTTTGCCATCGTTCTAATTGGTTTTCTTATTTCTGTTTTTAATCATGATTATTCGAACAATTTTTCTAAGTCATTTTTTAAAATATTTAGCCTCTAAAAAATATTAATTAAAAAATAATAATTTTTACCATTTTTCAATAAATCTTAAAATAATAAAAATATCATCAAATTATTAAAAATGCATTTAATTTAAATTTTACTAAAAATATTAAACTTAATTTTAATTATGTTCGAATAGTCGATCACTTTACATTTAAATAAAAAAATGACAATTTCCATCCGGGTGGGAGAACCACCATTCTAAGTTCAACATACTTAAATCAACGTACAGCATCACTACATTTACACATTCAAACAAATTAAAATATTCCTCACAATATAATTATTAAATCAATGAAAAAATTACAATAAAGTTCTGAAAAAGACCATGTGGATGTTAATTTTAGGCTCCGAAGACCTGTGATATAAAATGTCTCACTTCATCTCAATTATTTCTAAAATTGAGTGCACGGAATTTTAATGAAATTATATTCTTTTTTTACGACTTTGTTCTTGGATTCTCCTAAAGAGATGACTTAGCTATCTGGTGCTACACCAAATTTTGTTATATTGTAAACAAGGTCCGAAGATTAATGCAGAATATGAGATTCAGTAAAAATAAAGGCAGACCATGGAAATAATTGTAAGGGGCATATAAATTATTAAAAATGAATTTAATTCCAATCATTTGCCAGTTTTCGGATTTTGTCAATAAAAAAACAATGAAACTTTGCTGTAATTAAGTTTTACATTCTTTTAAGATTAAACTTTCTTTTAATTTACTTTAAAATTCTATGAGTAATTGATTTTTATTAATTTTTAATTTTTGAATTTATTTTTTATCGATTTTAATTTTGATCTTCTGTTTTGTTTATGAATATATAAATATAAAAAATTGCTTATATATACAATTTTATTAATAATTCAATTAATTGCTTTATATTATTACTATTAAACTGTTTTTAATTAACTATCATTTTATTAACTATTTCTTATCTTTATTTTAATTAATTTTAGAATTTCGTTAAAGCCTTTTTAAGACATTGATTATAAAATAAAAGAGCAAACACAAACCATTAAAATATCATATTTTGAAGGATATAAAGTATTTTAGAGAGTATTTGCAAGAATATAGGTTGTGTCAAAGTGGTTTCAATGATATCTAAAGTTCAAAACTTCCTGTCAAATAAATCGAAAATGATTTGTGGATTTTAATTTAATATGGTTTAAAAATTTAATTGTCACGGGTGTAAAAACTCGTACATAAGGGGGAGAATGTTAGAGATCATCAAAGCTTTCCATGAGGGATTCGAAGGTTCTATAGGTGATGAAACCTTCAACATGGATAAAGGAGTGCATCAAGGTTGTGTTTTAGGGCCGCTCCTGTTCAATATTGTATTCGACACGGTTGTGAAAAGAGCAATATTGAACGGTCTCTCTGGAGGAGTGATGATGAAACATGAAGATGGAAGCTTCCTTGAGATCAACAGACTAGCCTATGCTGACGATCTCTGCCTCATCGACACGGACTGGAATAACTTGATAAATAATTTGAACATTTTAAATGCATCCTTTTTTAGATTTAGGTCTCAAAATTAACATAGGTAAAACCAAAGTTTTGAACCTAAACGGAGATACTCGAATCCTTACTGCTGGGCACCAGCTTGAGGCCGGTATTGAGTGGGTCTCTAGCTTTTGTTACCTAGGATCCACTATCTCCTCAGCAGGAAATGTGGACGCGGAAGTATAAGGAAGAATCAAGAAAGGAACCCAGAAGATCCTGGATCTGAGACCAGTGCTGAAGAGCTCCAAACTGAGTATGAGGAATAAGAATAAAATAATCAACGCATGCATATTCTCCGTAGTCTACTACGGCTGTGAAAGCTGGAGAACTGCGGACAAGAACATTAAGAAATTGCATGCCCTTCATAATCTATTCACGTGCATAGTTAGGAAGAAACACAAAATTGAAAAGATCCGTATGGACATCCTGGACATTGGACTCCCACATCCCATAGATATTATCGCGAGTAAACGGCTTACTTTCCACAGTAAGACGGAAACTTCAGAGGAGTACGAGACAATCAAACGAATCTGGAAGGGAGAAATACAAATGGGGAAAAAGATCAGTGGGAGAAAGAAGCAATCAATTTCGGAATGTCTTCGAGTGGACATACAGTGACTATTTGGGGATAATGCGGTGTATGGAGATTTCATTAACCACATCATTCACAGAGATCGTACTGTATTGAGGGAAACATACAAAAACTCCTTAATTCGATCAGGAAGACTCAATAGGTCAAGAACAACTGTACCGAAGCTGATCAACGAGAGAGACAAACGTCACCAATGTCCAGTAGAAAGATGCTACAAGGAGGTTGCCAAAAAAAAGGAGCTGAACAGGCACATGAAAAGGGACCACGCGGTGTCCACTTCCGCTAATCCTGATCAGCTCAATGAAATACAACAACAGCAATTGCCATTCCCATGTACACTATGCAAAAAGTCGTACAAAACGAAGGGGTGGCTGACCAGCACCTCTACCGGAATCATAAATTGGAGGAGACAGAAGAAATTGGAGATCCGACAATGACACCAGCGCAAACGAGTACAACCACAGAAGAAAACCTCAACATTTCAGGCAACCATATTCAATCCGTGACGGACCCCCTGCCTAACTCGACGGCAGTGGAGGAAGTGAAACGTACTGAAGAAACACATCTGACTTTTAGGATTGCAGATGTAACTGCAAGGGGAGAGTTTAGATGTCATTTCGCGGCTGTACGAAGTTCATGAATATAGCCAAAGATATACAGAACCATGGATATACAGCCTATGATTAGTCTTTTTTTACAGGGAAGTCAAAAAGATATCGGAGACCAGATCTATCCAAACCCGAAGGAGGCTTATCGGGGGGCTGCTAGTGATTCTTTAGTTTGGGTGGACCCTCTAAAGAGTCTAGAGACTCAATACAATTCCAAAGTGATTGGAGGCTAACATTGAAGAGCCAAATCGTCATCTAGAAACCCGGACAAGTGAGTATTCACAATCAAGTCGATTGACAATGTTCCTTGATCATAGGTTACATTATAAAAATAGAATCTCTTCTATTTCAAAGGATGGATTTTCTGTTATTTTGCAGAAGAGTTTTAATTTACATTTTGAACAATAGATCTATGAATCAGTATTGATAAGACACTACAACCAATTAATATTCTCAATAGGTAAAATAAGGCCTTTATATTTTTAAGTCTTTAATTAAATAAATAAACAAATTTGTTATTAATATATCTTGAAAAAATAAAACGTTTTTTTAAAAATCTTCCATTAAATCTAACATTCAAATACTTTACAAATTAAATTATGAAACGTCAAAACATGTTCAATAATCAATTTCTTAGTAAAAATGTAATCAAATTATATATATATATATATATATATATATATAATGAAAATAAAAATATTTTGTAATTTTATCCTCCATATATTAATTTAAAAAAATATCAATAAATTATATTAAAATTGTTTTGTTGATAAACATGATGTCTCGTATTAATTTCAGAAATGGACATTGATTGATGAGGAAAATAAATAATTTTATATAATAAATTCATTCAAACAAAAATGACAGCATCATTTGATTTCCTGTATCCCATAAATTGTAGCAAATTATATATTTGTCGAAGAATCATTTGATGGGTTCAATTTTAATATTTATCTTTCAGAATGATTTATAATGAAATAAAAAAATCCTTTTCCTCCACAAAACTGATGGATATTTCAATAATGCAAATAATTTTTATAAAATATAAAATAAATAAAAAAAACTAACATTAGACATTTGCTTGATAATATAAAATTAAATAATTTTATTTATATTTTTATATAATTTTAGAAATATTTTATCATAATTCATGTCTTCTTTTTATAACTATTATTAATATAAATATTATTAATACTATTTTTATTTGTATATTAAGTCGAATGTTGGAAAAAACGAAAAACTCTTACAAATCCTCTTTCTCACAAAAAATTTATTTTCGCTGCTTCTGTTCAAACCGTATATCAAACAAGGTTTATTGATTGGTATTCAAGCAAATTGTCACAGAATAAATCAACCATGTTGCTTTGCTGCCGAAGCAATTGAGTTTCTGTCAGCTCGACATGATGAATGGGGGATTATTGCCCAGCTGAGCTTGTATTAGAGGATTTAGAGTTGAAATCAAAATCAATCAGCCGTATTTTTCATAACCCGAGGAGGCAGAAAGATGTATTAATGTTATCTAATCCTAAATTAATGAACATAATAGTAATTATATTTCCTGCAGTTCATTGCCTGATCGTAGAATATCGAATTTTTATGGGTTTCGTTTCTCCTATATTTGTTTTCTTAGTTTTTCTTGAACGAAATTTTCCATGGTCTACGTTTAATTGAAACATATACAGTCAGATAGTTTATTATTATGTTATGAAACTTCTTTTATTTCAGTTGGTGTTTTGAAGTCGTTCAGTTGAGAGTTTATTTGTGTATAACAAACTAAATGAGTGTGAGCAATTTTTGGTATGTTGTGTGTTGATTTGGAATTGTGTCTCTCTTACTCAGATGGATGATTAATATTTTAATTCTTATTACTTGAAACTTATTATCAAATTTAGATTTAATATTCAAAATTATTGTTAATCTATTATCCTAACGGCTGGCGAACTTTTAGATTTTTAAAATAGCATAAAATATTAATTATTTAAAGAGATTATTATTTAGAAATCTTAATAACGATTAACACATATTTATTAAAATAATTTATAATCTAATAAATACAGTGTACTCTCGATTAACCGTGCGCGGATTAACCGGTTTGCGGATTAACCGTGCCTGAAAATAAATATTTTTTAATAAAAATTTAGTTTGATTATTTTTTTATCTCAGACGATTTTAAGGCGCATTAATGAATTGCGATCTTGAATATGCGCGTTATTTGAAAAAAATGCGTACAGGGTCGCGCAGGAACGTCACACTGCCATTAATTTCGATATTTATTGCCCACATTTGTCAGTTCTCGGAACTTCGTTTGTTCTAAAAAATCTAATGTTCACAAAATCTTCGGTCCCTTCGATCTTTCGAAGTTTGTTTGTTCAGTTGCTCTGTTTCCTTGCAGCGGAGAAGTGCGTGTATTATAATATAAAGTGCAGTTTTTTTCATTACTCTCGTATGTTTGATTGTTTTTAATTTCTTTCTGTTTGATATTATTTTTATTGTTATATATAACCTCAAAAATTCATATTTTAGCTCTACATATCTGTATCGTTTAAAAATGGAGAAAGAACAATTATCAAAAAAACGAAAGAAAATCGTACTCACGATAAAACAGAAACTTACGTTGATTGAGAGATGCGAAAAAGGAGAATCCATGTCAAAACTTTTCGAAGAATATGGAATTGATATTCAAACTGTTCGAGATATAGTCAAACAAAAAGATAAGTTAGAGGTGTTTGCTAGAGATTGCGATAGTTCTGCAAGCCCTTCGAAACGAAAGAGTATGAAAACGTCGACATTCGAAGATTTGGATGCAGCCATGCTGATATGGTTCAATCAAAAACAAGCAGAGGGAATACCAATCAGCGGCGAAATGTGCATCGAAGCAGCGAATACATTTCATAAAAATTTAGGAATCGAAGAAAATTTCAACGCCTCGTCAGGCTGGGTGACGAGGTTCAAACAGCGACACGGGATTCGTCAGCTTACGATTCAGGGAGAACGCCTCAGTTCAAATACTGACGCTGCTCACGACTTCTGTGTCGAATTTCAAGAATTTTTGCAAAGAGAAAATTTGCAACCTGATCAAATTTATAATGCAGATGAAACTGGCTTGTACTGGAAGTGTTCACCAACAAAAACGTTAGCTTCGATAAGAGAAAAGTCTGCTCCTGGACATAAATCGTCCAAAGAGAGAATTACGGTTTTATGTTGCGGGAATGCATCCGGATCGCATAAATTGAAACTGTTAGTAATCGGAAAATCAAAAAAACCTCGATCCTTTAAGGGAACCGAAGTAAAAAAATCTTCCCGTCGATTATTATAGTTAGAAAGGGGTATAGATGGACAGGGAAATTTTTGAAGATTGGTTCAAAAAGAAATAAGTCCCAGAGGTGCAATTATTTTTAAAAAATAAGGGATTGCCACAGAAAGCAGTTTTGTTATTAGATAATGATCCTTCTCATCCGAATGAAAGCATATTGAAGACAAACGATGGACTTATGATCACAAAATTTTTGCCCCCTAATGTTACATCACTGATTCAACCCATGGACCAATGTGTTATATCATCGACGAAACGTCTATATCGTCAAAAACTTCTGAAAACTCTTGTTGAGGAAGATGATAATTTGATCAATTTTTGGAAAAAAATGACAATATTGGATGCTATACATGGGATAGCTCAATCTTGAACAAAAGTGAAGCCGGTAACACTCGCTCGATCATGGAGAAAGATTCTTCCTGACATAGAAAAAGATTTAATGGATCCGGAAGAGAATGAAGAAAATTTTGTACCTGAATTGTGTGGATTATTAGAAAATATAAATTTTTTAAAAGACGTGGATGAAGAAAATATTGAAGAATGACTCAACCGTGATTTGAATGACCCCGGATTTCAACGCATGGATGACCCTGAAATCGTTTCTCTTGTCACTCAAGAGGAAGAAAATGAGAGTGATACTTCAAACGAAGAAGACATCAGTGGTTACGTAAGCCATGAAACGGCATTAAATTGTATAGAAACACTATTAGAGTATGCTAATCAAAGGGGAACAGAATATAATAATATTATGGCTTTAAGGATATTTAGATGTGAAATTAGAAATTCTTTAAAAAGACGTCAAAAACAAACAAAAATAACAGATTTTTTTTTAATTTGTATATATATAAAACTATGTATATTTTTTATATTTTGATGTTTTATTGCTGTTTCATTTTATTATTTATGATAAAATATTATATTTTTACTTATTTTTTTGGGTTTCTTGATAAATAATGAATATAAAAATAATGTGTTAAAAATTTATGTTGTGTAGATGATATTGTATTCGAAAATAAAATAAAAATTTGATGATTCTGATTAACCGTGTTTCTCAATTAACCGTGTCCATCCTCCCCAGCATTGGCCCGGATAATCGAGAGTGCACTGTAGTTAATAAGTAAAAAAAATATATAACGTTATAAGATATAGATTTTAAAATTTTTATAAATATAAAATAACGTTTTTAATAAGAAAGAAGAATTTAAATTTAATAAGTTGCATTAAGGTTTAAATAAAAATATAAAGGATTTGAATTTAATAATTTACGATAAGATTTTAATAAAAAATAAGAATTTAATAATACTAAAATTAATAAGTTGAGATAAAGCTTTTATTAAAATAATATTTACATAAATTTATGACGATTATAAAATCATGCTTATATTTATACTTATTTATTTCTGATATTCTTTAAATTTGTAAATTATTAAATGAAACAAATTAGTTTTAAAAGATTAATTGTAATTTTAATTTTAACAAAACACATTTGTAGTAAATATTTTTAAAAGAATATACAGGTTCAAGTTAGTTCTAATTTTGGGATGTGAATAATCTATGATCAAGGAATATAAGTAAAAGTTCCATTAGGATTGTCATAAAGATGATACAAATTGTAATTGTAATAAATTTATGCATTCTCTCAACATGGCGACCATACCAGGACTCGAAGTGGATTCTTCTGGGAAGAAGTAACTTTAACAATAAGTAATTGCTTTTATTATTAATTATCTTTTCATTTCTTTATTAAAGACTATTAAGACTTTTGGATATAAATCCTTCTGTAAAGAATTTAGGTCTTCCGAGTGTACTTTCTTTAATATCTTGTCCATGGTCGATTAGTTATAATCAATAATGAATAATAATTCTCGATCAATCCTTGCGTATAACGAACTCCGTTTTACGGATAAAAATGCGGGAAATTTTTATGGGATCGATAAACATGAGTACAATTTTTTTCCCTTTATTTTATGTCAGATTAATTAAATTAGAAGTGTACTTAGGTATATTGCGCACCTACAAAATTCAGGCGATGATGAGTACTAGATGACTATGTGATCAATGTCCAAATAGTTTCTTGCAATTTTCAATAAGGTCTTTAACGGTAATCAAACCTTTTCTTACACAAAATTCAAGAGAATTAGTAAAGCAAAGTTTGTTTCACCCTTGTTTTAGAATTACAACATCAATATTTTTCGCATTATCAGTAACGATGATGAAGATTTTCCTTTCAGATATTTTCCGCTTAGAAAGATTATTTTTACAATTTTTCAACTTTATTGAATCATTTATAACTTTCTGAAAATGGCTGCATCCATAATTTATAATCATTTGGATGTGTTCTTTAACATTAGTTCCATGATGACGACGAATCTGTCCAATGTACAACGCATTGTACCTGTGTTCTTTTCACTGACCAACTATTTGTAAAGCATTGACTTTTTCGTAAACGTTTAATATAAGGCGGAAACGCCCAAGTCCAGGATTGTGATCGACTTGAAGACAATACTAAAGAATAATTTTAAAACGTTATTCATAGTATTTGTTATTAGTTGTCTGTTCTATTTTGAAAAAAAGTATCTAGGAATACCTTTCATGTTAATTTTTATTTTGTAATTAAAGTTTTAATCGCTTTAATCATTCATGATTCCTCTTCCTCAAGCTAAATTTTCCTTTCCTAATCAATAATATCCAACGCAATCCTCAGATGCCGTTTATTCATGTCATTCTCCTTTACTTTCTGACTTAAGAACAGGTGATACTTCTCATTTTCCCATTTAACGGAGCATGTTTTCGAATGGGGTTATATAAAGCAAACATATATGATGAACATTAAGGCATGATCCGAAACATCTTCATGAAAACCTTTAATTAAATTAAAACAATATTACTAATTATGAATCATTGAGATTAAACTTCTTCTATACAGGTGAAAATCAGAATTTACAGATTAAAAGAGAAGAATACAGCTGTAATATATTAAATGTATATTTATTTTGTTTAATGAATTGTTCAATGCTACAAAATATAAGAATAATAGTATTTATTTTTCTTTTAACACAAGTTCTTTTATTTATTACTCGACTTATATTTAACAATAATATCATAAATAATGCAATAAATAATGCAAAAAAGAATGACAATAAAATAATTTTAGGAAAAATATCTCAACAATAGATTATTTTAAATATTAACAATAAATTTAAAAATAAAAAAATGTGAAGAAAAAATAGTAAAAAACGCTACAGAAGTTTAGAAATGGTGAATTTGTACTTGAGGATTAAGAGCGAAGTGGCAGACCCAAAGATATGGATGACATCGAATTACAGGCCTGTTCCACATCAAAAATTATTCAAATTAAGAATAAAAAATGAAAATTTGAAATGGGAATTTATATATGTATTTATAAATGTAAATTAAAAATATATGTAAATTAAAATTATTAAAAAATAAAAGGAAAAAAAACTCTTTAAAATTATTTTAGTTAATTTGAAAGAAAACTGTTTAAAAAAAGAAAAAGAATTTATATATAAATTTGTTATTATGATGTTGATTGTTTAAACATGTTAAAAATTTATTATAAAAGATTAGAAATTTGGAAACCATTAAATATATATAGAAATATCTATTATTTTTCGTTATTAAATATTAAATATATATAAATATTAATTACAATGAATATTGATTTGAGTCAATCAAAACCGAGTTCAGATGAATCTAATTCTCTGTCTATCTCAAACAGAACTAAAATCAATCAGATTCGCCGAAATCGTTTTTATCATCGAGTTTCACGAGTGTCAGATTTCGAATGGTTGGGAAACCGCGAACCATCAAATATCAATGTTTCTTTGAAGACAATCTTCCTCACAATCAGAACTTTTTTTGGGATATAATCATACAATTTCGGACTATTGTTTCTGCAGGTATTATCAAAGAAACACTCGTTTTATTCATATCAAGTAGGAATAAATTCCGTATAGAATATTGCAGAAAAAACTTTTAATTAATAAAAAATGTTAATCGATCGTGTGTTAGTCATACTGCTTGGGAACATTTTGATCATGCCTGTTGGGGTTCTTTAAATTTTTGATATTTTTAAAAATCATATTTATATTTTAAATAAATTAAAAATAATGTTCTATTAATTAAAATGAAATAATTCTTTAAAATAAAAATCTTTTAAAATTCTTTAAAAAAAAGAACAGGCTCATTCTTTTAATTTTGGAAAATAATTAATTTTTATAAATAATCTCTAAAATAAAAAAATATTTAAAATCAAAAGTTTTTAAACAGTTATTAGTAAAAAATATCTTAATTAATTTTAAAAAGTTAATTTCATAAATAATTGAATTTTAATTGTTTTGCATTTATTTTAAGAGTTATTCGGAAGAATATTTTGTTGAAATTTTTGTTGTCAGAGATGTAATAAAAAAAGATAATTTAAAGTTAAAAGGCAGTTGGAAATTCTGCAAGCAAGGACAGTATTGTTTTACTCGTATGCCGTTTGGTATAGCGGCTGTGCCGGGAACTTTCCAAGAGATGATGACAAAGGTACTCGGAGGAATCAAGGGTGCACTGTATACTTAGATGATATCTTGGTATACACAAAAGATCGGGAGCAACACTATATTGTTTTGAATCAAGTTTTAGATAATATTAGGAAAGCAGGATTGCGGGTGAACCAAGAAAAATGTCAATTGTTGAAACGGGAAATCAAATTCCTTGGACATATAGTTAACGAAGACGGTGTTAAAACGGACCCGTCTAAGATTGAAGCAATAAGAACGTTTGGGAAGCCAAAGTGTGTAAAAAACTTACGCAGTTTTTTGGGCATTTGTAAATATTATCGACAATTTATAAAACAGTATGCAAAGAAATCCAGAGTATTAGAACAATTATGCGGATCGAATAACAATAAAAAAACTAAATTGGACAAACGAGCTAAAGTTAACATTCGAAGAGATGAAGAATGCATTAATTACAAGCCCAGACATGAAAAGAGATTTATTCTAGATACGGATGCTAGTTTCGACACCATTGGAGCCGTGTTAGCACAGAGGGACGATCAAGGAAAGAAAAGAGTTGTAGCTTATGGGTCGCGATCAATGAATAGTCACGAGAAGGGCTATTGTGTTACAAGAAAAGAACTGCTTGTTATGTATTATTTTTGCAACCATTTTAGACATTTTCTGTATGGTAAACGGTTTACTTTGTGTACCGACCATAAAGCAATCACTAGGAAGTCAATTACATCGCAGTTTCTAACGTGAATTAACTATCTGAGCAGTCTGGATATGAAGTTAGAATTTCGAAAAGGATCTTTGCACACGAATGATGATATGCTTTCAAGGATGAATTGTGATACGTGTACTTAATGTTTGATGCAATACGAGGAAGCTAAGACAGAAAAAATCAAGACACGTGTACTGGATGTTGTATCAAAAGATGAAACCACAAAGCCACTCGAAGTTATTATCTGGGAAACCCATCGGATGTTGGCACACGCGGGTGCAAGAAAAGTTGAGTATTATTTAAGATACTCTAAGGATTTTGACAAGCTGAAAGGTAAGATCAAAGAAACTGTATGCAGTTGTGAATCATGCCAAAAGTATAAGACATATACAACAAAAACAAAAGAGAACATGATAAAATTAGAAGCTGCCGAGGTTTTTGAATGTATTTATGTAGATATTTGTGGACCGTTGAAGGAGACTTCTGGGAAAAAGAAGTATATACTAGGCATCATTGATCAGTTCAGTAAATACATTACGTTATTAGCAATATCGAAACAAGATGAAGAGTCGATAATAAAAGGAATAATGCGGAATTGTATACTGAAATTTGGTTCTCCCAAGGCGATGAATGTGGATTGTGGTAAGGTTTTTGAATCAAAAAAAGATGAAAGAGTTCGCAGAGAAACAGAATTTTGAAATTAGATTCTCCAGCCCATATCATCATAACATAAACGGATAAATTGAACGACAATTCCGTACGGTGAGAGAATTGATAAATGCAACATAGCATGTAATAAGAAGTTCGGACTGGGCAGAGATTCTACCGGAGATCGAGTTCTCATTAAATGCCACATTACAGACGACTATCGGGATAAGTCCTGCTTAAATCATTTTCGGAAAGACGCATTAGCAGGGAGAAATGGGATGGAAAAAATAGCAAGACATTTCAATATGAGCGGGACCAGGAGCCTATCACGAGAAGACAATTCTTTCCAGGAGATGATGTATTGGTAAAAGTAGAATCTAGAACAAAAGATCAAGGGAGATACGACGGGCCATATAAAGTCGTTCGAAAAGTACATGATAGAAGATATGTTCTTGAAGATATGTCAGGTCAAACATGTGAAAGAAATGTGGAGAAAATTAAAAAAATCTTGCGTGCGGGGGTTGAAAAACCCAGAAACGTTTTTCAATTGCGGATTTTTCAGAAATCGCCAGGCAACTGGCTGATGCTAACTGCTTATCCTTTTGTACTGTTTCTAAAATCTTTCAATAATTTGCTTAAAAAAGGCCAAGAATATTCGTTGTAATCTAATCAAAATAATAATAATGAGAATAATAATAAAATTAATAATTTAAGTAATTATCAAAATGGTTAAAATATAAATTATGGCATTTCATATGTTATTTTCCACATGAACGGTTTTCAAAGATTTGTTATTGAAGCATAAAGAATGAAATTAGATGAATTATTCATCAAAAAGTAAAATTAGACGAAGCAAAACCAAATCATTACAAGGGGGGTCTTGTAATGCGGTGAAAAAAATTAATAAAAAGAACTTTTATGTAGAAATAATTCAACAGAAAAATCAGATGAAAGGATTCATTAAAAAAAACAACAATATTCAAAAAAGAAAATATTTTTACTGAAAATTTTATAAATAATTTAATAAAATGATAAAGTTAAACAATTATTTCTCTTTGGAAATTCAATTTGTATTTTTTTGTTTTAATAAATGCTTATGTAAAATGTCTTAAGTTCAATTTTCTAAGCTGATTATATTTTATTTTATTTTTTAAATCAAATAATTTTTTTGTTTTAAATGTTTGAATATTTTTAGTTGAACATATTTGTGTATTCGATTTACTTCAAATAAAATATTACAAAGGGATCAGATTGATTAGAAATTCTATTTAATTTACCTGATCAGATCTATGAAAGGGGAATGTTGATTTTCTTTTTACAGGAACTGAATTCTTTAGGATGGCGATTTTCTGTTTGACGGACTTAAGGGTATTGGAGAAACTGTCGCAAGAATGGGGAGGATTGTTTTCCTCGACCTCCACCGACTTCGTTTGACTCAAATTTACCGTTGGACTTTTTTTAAGAGCCTAATTAATGAAGATGTTAATAATATTAAATTATATTTGAAATACATCTCATATATTTTTAAACAAACTGATTGTAGTGACCACAATTTATTAATTTAATTTTAACAATCAAAACTTAATAACAAAAAAATGTGTAAAAAATGCGAAATTTAATTTTTAAAAACAATGGAGTGAATTGACAACAATAGAACAGAAAAAAATGTCGGAAATTAATTCAAAAAAAAGAATTAATTAAATTAATGTTATTTTAATAATTTATAATTTTTAAATGATTTTTGAAATAAATTCTTTTTTTGTGCTGGAATGCGTTTTCAAATTGCTCATTATTAAATTGTCAATAAAAATCTGATTTTTATTCTACGACTCGAAAATGTATTCGATTTTCCAATCGGCTACTATCGGTAACACTTACATCAAGTCGACCAGTGTGAACAGCGTCAGGTTACTCAACCAGTCGCTCTCCACCGGCGTCAATCTGTCTCATTTGAATCAATCAGCGGCCAACAACAACGGTTTCAACATCACCAATCATATAAATGGCACCAACGGCAAGGAATTCGATTTCTCCGTGTTATCATCGCGTCTCAGCTCGATCGCCCTCAAATCGAATCGATGACGTTTTGGAGCTTTAGGGCAAGATGGCGGCCCCCAATATATCTCAACGCCATCCGAAACCGGTAGGTTATTATTATTTTTTAACAGTTTCTCCCTAAACAAACTCCAGGCACTGGTCGGTGATTGGACCCGTTGAGTCCACAGTGAGACGGCGCAGCGTCCCCACTACACTGATAATACAAAAAAGCAGTATATATATATATATATAT
>MQRK01228128.1:110575-142487 GCA_001938485.1 Girardia tigrina
CAAGGAAAAAAGTACATTTTAGCTATTATAGATCAATTTAGTCGATACATTTCTTTAAATGCTGTGGCCAAACAAGATGAAAATACAACTGCTGATATACTTTTGAATCGATGGATATTTAAATATGGTGCACCTCGAGTAATGTATTTAGATTGTGGAAAATCGTTCCAATCCAAAGTTATGAAGGAGTTAGCAGAACGTTATAAAATTCAGATTCAATATTCAAGTCCATATCATCACAACACCAATGGGCTAATCTAAAGACAATTTAGGACAATTCGAGGTTTTATATCTTCTTCTTTAAAAGATAAAAATGGAAAAACTTGGGTCGACTTATTGCCAGAAGTTGAATATTCCTTAAATGCCACAACACAAAAGTCAATCGGAATGAGTCCAGCAGAAGTCATATTTGGTTTCCCGATAAATAGACAATGGAATAGTAATAAAGAGATAGGAAGAAATCATGAAGATATTTTAAATACCGTTAGACAAAATCAAAGTAAAATTGCATATGATAATAGTAAACGGGGAAATAGAGAATTTAATGTGGGAGAACATGTTCTAGTCAAAGTTGAAACCAGAAGTAATAAAGATGATAACCGTTACGAGGGGCCGATGAAAATTCATAAAAAGCGACATGACAGAAGCTATGAATTACAAGATAAAAACGGAAAATTATTGGTGAGGAATATAGAGTGGTTGAAACCTTTTAAAGCGCGGGGGATGCGAGATATTATAGAATTAAATTTAAATTAATTAAATGAAATATTACACAATCACCAAATTTAGAATAATTCTAAATTTGTATTATATAACAATTATGGGGTCGAGAGTAGAGTTAACCTTTGACTCTCCATTTATTTTGTATATAACTGATGTATGTGTGTTTGTGATTTAGTTTATTTAAATATATTTTAGTGCAGATCTTTTGTCTTCTAACAATCCTAAAACAACATACCAAACAACACACAATAAACACCATTCAAAATATTCCTCACATTCATAAACTAACTTAATCTAAAAATATATATCTAAATACTTTATCAAAGTTATATGAGACTAACAAAAATAATTCTGTAGCATGAATATTTAAAACCACAATGGTTGCTGTTTTATTAATGTTTTATTAATTTAATTAATATGCATTTGTGGTAATTAAAATTTGTTAGTTTTATAAAAAGTTAGTTTAATAGGAATGTTTTTATTACTTATTTTAATTGTTTTAGATATTATTGGATTAAATTGCAAAATGTTTTTAAAATTTAATTAAAGATTTTAATATGGTTAACTTTGTGCACTTTAAATGTTTATAATTGGGTTTTTATGTTCTACAATAGTGTTTCGATTCACATTACGAGCGACTGTTCCACGAATCATTATTGATCAGACACTACCACCCATTAATTAGCATTCAAAATCATAGAATAAAATCGGCTGCAAATCAAGTCTTACTCAAAAGGGTAAAAAAGAAGAAATTTTCAAGTCTAAATTGCTTGAATGCGCAAATTGGGAATACAACAATGATTGAATTATAACAAGCTCCGTCAATTGTAAACAGTCCGGCAATTTCAGTTCTATTTTTAATAGCCCATAATTTTACCATTCCCAGTTAACAAACGAGTCCCCTCTTGCCCAGGTCTACAAAAACAGTGTCAGAGTATTGAAATTACTTATCTCATTATTCACACTCGAACAGAACGATACTTTACCACGATTGAAACTCCTCTTTCCGTAAGCGAATTGGAAATTTTTTTTCATTTCAAATTTCAATCTAATGAATCAAATCCAAGTGGAAAATTACTTTTTCTTCGAAAGAAAAAATTTTTTTTTCCTCCTAACATTCAATTATGAATAATTGATCAATTAAAAACATCGATTAATAATAGAGAAATTCAATTTAAAAATTATTTGCCTCATGTAGCAATTTATAGTAAGGGGATACGATAATTATTCGGAGCTGTATACGGTTTTCTGTCGAACTTAATATGTCTTTGCTGGTTATTCGGAGGCAGGGGGGCATGATTGTTTTACTTTATCTGTAATTGTTTACAATTATATTTATGCTATTTTCCTATAGATATATACTTATATGTGTTTAGAAAATCTTTCCGTTAATTTAATTAATTTTCTATGATGTATTAAAGCCAAATTTGAGTTTTTGTTAATCGCCTGGCACTGCTTTTGTGGTTATAAAATATTTATTAATTATAAATGACCATTTAGATCTGCGGTTCTCGAACTTTATTGAGTCACGAACCTTTTAATACATTTCCCAATGTTGTGGCGTCCAGCAACTGCAAAATTATTTTTTTTCAATAGGCAACTGTACTTCAATAAGTAACTGTACTATTCCTACTCAATACTGTTATCGATCGTAATGTAAATATTTGACATGCGGTAAAAAGAGTACAAACAAAAACACATTTTTTCAATGGCATTGGTCGACCCCTGACCAATCATCATTCGAGCTTCGACGGGGTCACGACTCACAGGTTGAGAACTACTGATTTAGATAATATCACTTCTTAAAATAATTACATTTTTATAATTCATTTAATTAATATAAATAATCACATCGATTAAAATACTCAATTTTGAAGATTTATTATTTTATTTATATTATTTGATTAAACCTTTAATTTCACTTTAGTTTTCTCCTTAACCCTAAAAATAAAGTTTAACAGAATAAAATCCTCTGTTAGTTTAGAAGTATATGTAATGTTTGAACTATTAGAAAACATTCCATTTCTTGATTTTGTATTAATACGTAGATGTAAAACAAGTACTACATAATTTTCATTGGTATTGTCATAAACTTCATCAGAAAAATACTTTTTAATACCAAATCATCAAAAAACATTATGTTGAAGTCAACGGCGAAGGAGTTACGTCTTCAAGAATTAATCTTTTCCATTATATACTCTTTAAAAGAATCTTTCAGCTCATATGAAGTAATGCTAATCTTTTCATACCTTCAAACATTTGAAAAGATTTTATTGAGAGGTCTGACTGTGTTTATATATTTTTTTTGTAAAATATAAAATGAATATATTATAAAAATTTTTGAAATTTATTTTTCATAATCTTTATTTTTATCACGTTGTAATTGCATTGAAATCGCGAAACAGTTTGTATGAACAAATATCCAGAATTCGTAAATGAACCTGTGGTGATCCACAAATCAAAGGAATGTTGGCACAATATTATAAAGTTTCACAAATATAAGCTTCACGCAATAATTAAACATTAAAACAAAAAGAAATATTTATTGACTTTTCGATATTTATTATATTATATTAGTAGGGATAAATGGGCATTTGGCCCCACGAACCCCCCCGGGGTTATCCGGAACCATGGAAACGGTCGCGATTATCATGGTAACGGTCTCGGTTACCATAGCAACTGTTCCGGTTACCATAGCAACGGTAACCAAGGCCTTAGTTACCATAGCAACAGTAACTGTAAAAGAGCTAACTGAAAACTTGTTTCAATGAACTCTTTTAACGTTTAAAAAAATATACAATAAATTTCTATTTTAATAAACTATAATAAATATAAATAACTAATATAGATGCCACAAATATGTTCAGTGAAAAAGGAAACATGAATAGTGTTGTTTGTCAAATATTTGGGAAAATTGATATAATACCTTGACAATTCGAATAGTTATTTTATTTCACTTTATAGTTGTTTTACATCGCAAATTGCAGTTACTACATACTGCTCCTCGATATTTTCCAGTAAAATGACAATGGTCTTTGACTTTGTAATTGTCTTTTGTGAATGATTTTTCAAACAAGTAGCATTGTGTTGCCTTGTTCCATTCACATTTTTCTTGCCATGTCATTATCATGTTGAACTTGTGTTGAGGCAACATGTCTTCAATTCTGTCGGCATAACTCTACATACGTTGCTTAAAATGTTCCGCTGCATTTTAGGAATGGCTCATTGTCAATACCCAATGCATACATACAGTATGATGATAGTTCATGATACTGGTATACAGTCGTGCTGCTACGCTGTGGATCTGGATTGCACGTTTCGATTGGGCTTAGAATGGCTTCAAAGTCACAATATATGATTATAATATTATATGAATTCTGGCTATCCTCTTCATATAGGACAGATACCCATGCCGGAAAGAGATTCTGGATGCGCTCACACTGGATCAGGAACTCAATCCGTTTCCGAACCAGCTCCCACACTAGTTCACGGAGAGTGGGTGGTGAGCGGCTTTTTGCTATTCCCTAACCCTAACCTATAACCCTAAAACGGAAATAATAAGTGTTGAATATTTCTTAATTATTTTGCAAAAAAATGATTGATCTTAAGGGGTATTTGTCACCGGGGGTTCGTATCTGTGGGGACGGTGTTGTCCGGCGGGTTTTTAACTAGGGAGTTGTTGATCTGTTCCCAAAAAATGTGTATCTCTTTAAAAATTAAAAATCTAACGATGGATGAAAATCATTTTCTCTTAATGTGTCCGAAAAAAGACGTGCATTTCAAGTGTTAAAGCTGGTGAAGAGTCTACAAATAAACATGATATTTGTTAACTTTGCTGCAACCAGTATTTGCAAAATAATGCCTCCTTCCATAGCAGTCGGTAGTCAATAATTACTGTCACCAATTGAAGATTGTCGCTTCACTTTGCACTTTATTGAAATGAAGGTTTAAAGAATTTGGTATACATTTATTTGCCTGCAAACCATAAGACTTCTTCTTCAAAGCATTTTAACCCTTATTGTATACTGGAAAAGGTTGTTTATGTGGATTAAAAGTTTTTGTCTTTATAATATGGGGTCATCCATAAACGACCTCACGCTGGAGGGTGGAGGGGGTTCAGAATTTTGTGACGAAGTGTGACGTTGGGGAAAGGGGGTTATGGAAATCTGCTAAAATCGCGTGACGTCATTTATGGACAGCCACTATACTTGTTATAGAAAATAAATTTCATTTGAATACTAATTTCATTTGACCATGTTTTTATAATGCTGACCATCTAAACAGTTTATTTTTATTTAATAATTCTACAAAATAAAGTTTTAAAATTATTTTTTGGCTATAGGAGACTTAAGAACAAATTAAGTCTCAAATATACTATTTTTAATAAATATTATTCTTAATTAATTATTCTCAGGAAAAAAAATCAATACAAAATATAATTATGTCGTCAAGAACAAAAAAACGAAAAATAATTAAAAATAATAAAAGATATTTGGTTTAATAATTTATATATATATATATATATAATAATAATAATAAATTCTTTGACTGCCATTTCGTCGTTTGAGTAATTTTCTTTCATTAAAATAAATTAATTTTTGTTTATGGATTTGAATATTTTATTAAAAATAAAAAATTAATTAAAATTCTTCATATAGTTTATGCATTTTAATAATATATAAAATATATTCATTGTATTTGAGGATTTTTTTTCCACCCATTTGCAGTTGTACGTCCCCGTGTTCTGGGACGATATTTCAGGAATTATTCCTTTGAAAGAAAGAATTCCATTATAAAAAATAGTTTTAATCATTAAATATTGATAAACAAAAAAAGATAGAAACAAAAAATTGAAAAAATATCTAATGTAAAGATAAAAAAGTTCATTAGAAATAAATTTTCAATTATAATAAATATTTTTTTTGTTTTAATTTAGTTACAATGTTTCATTATATTGAAGTAAAATTATATTTTATATTTTTGAGATAAATCGTTTATCAATATTTTTACTTTTATTGTTATAATTTTTATCATCTTTAATTATTTATCTCGTTAAAAACATTGTTTTATATTTTCAATTCAGTCAAAGATGTTTAAAGTTTTGTTATAATACTGTTTGTCATAATCCTTTTTATTTTTTAAGTTTTAATTAGTTACTCTTTATCTTCATTGTTTCATTTGAAACTTAAGTGATTCAAGGTTATTATTTTCTCCGTTCCTTGATTGATACATTTTCTCTCTCTTCTTCTTTACAAAAGGTGCTTTTATAAGATGTATAAATATGACTCCATGTGTTCAGAAGTAGAAGGTCGGTTCGGACTGAATATCATCGAATTTGATATATTTGTGTATATATTATTAGAATTAAAAAATATTAAAAAATAAGATAAAATAAAAGTTTTTTTAATAAAGTTTTTTAATTATAAAAAGTAAAAAATGTATCAATTATGATAAAAAAATGTTGTTTAAAACTTGCTGCTTGCATTTTCAGTTGATTTAAAAAAGTTTTGGTATATACTGTTGTAAAAGTGTATTTAAAAATTGTAATAGATAGTTTTTTATTTGATTGAATTTCAATTGACTTCAATTATAAACTTTTACATATGAAAATTACGTAAATTTATTCCCAAAAAGTCATAAAAGATTTCAATAACAACTGTAAAATAATTGATCTAGAAGATAAATGAAAAAATACAATGCTGTGTGGAAGATTCACAAAAGAACGAGAAACGGTCCTCCTTAGGGATAGAATTTGCGACCGTGGAGCTCGAGATGGGAAGAAGTAATTTTCGTTATCGTTGAAAGAGCGTATCGACTCGAGATGACAAATGTGACGAGAAGATTATGACTGGGAAAAAACTTGAAACCACACTAGTTCTCGGAAAATTTATCAAAAAATCACGCTCAACACCGTCCTTTATTTAATCCGATTTACTTATCTATACAATCTCTAATGTCTTCACTTGAACTGACTTCACATTCGTAATGTCAGGATGAATAAGTTCGGTTATGTGAATAATTTTTAGCAGTTAAATAAACATGTGATATAAAAAACCTTGTCTTGTCTATTCATCAATTCCGATCGTTTATTTTCATTCAGAGCTCCTTTTAAACGAACTAATTTTAGTTCATAACAGTTATCAATAATAGCTTTAAAAGATTCCAATTGCTTCAAATATATATCACCTGTCTGATCGCAAAGAAAGCAAGAACGATTTTGTTTTTCGATTGTACCGACCATTGTCGTCCGGGCATTCGAATCCATTGCAAGAAAATGTCCCGGGATAATCCTTCGACAAACGTTTCTTCCAGATGTTATTAATTTTGAATAATTCTAATTATTTTTCTACAATTTAAGAATGTTTTCAAATTTTTAGCTTCCGTAGTAATGTTTTTTCAATGGTTGGTTTAACAAAAGTTTCTACTGAAAAGTTTCGGATTATTTGAATAAGTGTTCATTTCAAAGAGTTATCGTTAATCAATGAGAAAAAATTTTGAAATTTTAAAACGATTGTAGTGAACCATTGTATATTTTGTTTTTGCGTGTTTGCCTGTGCTGGAGCTACTATTGTTGTTGTTGATTCCTGCCGCCGTTTCGTTTGGCGCGTTAATCTGCTCATTAATACATGTGGCATAATGAAAAAACAATAATAAAAAAAATCGATGAATATTGATGAATATTTTGACAATAATTAATTATCGTCCAAAGTCAACTGCCGACTCAATTCTTTTACTTGGAATTTAATGTAAATGATTTTTTATGGTCTGTGATTATTTTTTGTATTTGTTATTTTTTTGTTAATTAACTAATATAGTTTTATTTGTTATAGGCGTTATTTTATTTTGTATTTTTTTTATTTTTTTACTTGTAAAGCCTTTATTTAAAATTAGCGACAAATAAAGGTTTTACAACGATGAAAAATTAGGGTAAGCTTATCAATTGATTTTCAAGGAAATTAAAATAAATGAGGTATGGTTCATGTTTGCTTTGCTCCATGCTCGGTGAATCGCCTCGGTAAATTTTCATTTCATGTATAGAAATATTTTGTAAATTAAATTAAGTATAAAGAAAAACTCAATTAATGTTTTTCTATTTAAAATAGTAATTTTTGTGACGTATTGTAACGTTCCTCGATTTATTTTATCACACAAGATTCCGGTTTAACGCCTTGAGTTTAATGAATAGTCTATTCGCTATGATGTCCCGACAAATCCACTTTATCAACCGCCTCATCAATAAATTCATCAATTGAATCTTCAACAGCAATAAAATGATCAGTCTTCATATCATCAAAATGTTGTCAAACCTATCATCGAGTAAAATAGTTTCGGAACCCTCGTTCAGTAAATCAGGATCTACATTAACCCCCCATAATTCTACGTAGAAACCAAACTCGTATTAAGTGGTACCAGAAATCATTCTTCATTTTTTTTAAATTTCAAATTCACACAAGTTTCATTCATAATAAAAGAATCAATTTTTTAATGACAACATTTAACACATTTTTTTAATTTCTTGGTCTCATGTTTTAAGTCCCCTATCGTAAAGGTATGACAGAATGATATCATAGATCACTAAAACATATATTGCTTGGATTATGAGGGGACGTTTTCATCTAAATTGTACTTTAATTATCTTTAAAATTAAACGACTGCAACTATACATCTACAAATCAATACGAAAAAGAATAAAAATAATACTCGAATAAGCTCCTGCCTCTCTGAGATTAGCGTCGACAGTTGTTGGTGGTGCTCCTGTCTCAGCATGAAGAGGGTATTAATCAACTGGTTCCGGTCGTCGGAATTTTCAAGATGATTGTTGCAGATTCTCATGATACATTGCTGGAAGATGGAGCTCGAGTTTTGTAGGTCTACTTTAAATATTAATTAATTTTTTGTTTCAATTACTTGTTCAATCATCTTTAATTATAATCAATAAAAATCTTTTCTTCGAAAATTAATTATAAAAAAACACATTTACAAATGAAAATTATTTAATTGATTAATTAAAAAAAATATATAAATATTTTTTTTTGTAAAAAATAATTTCCTTTTCTATTTAATAATAATTTGTTTTAATTATTTTTTAAATTAATTGATTAATTTAAATGTTATAAGTTGTTAATCAAAAATTATTAAGTGTTTAACTGATAATCAATTTTTGCAATTGATAACAAGAAAATAATAATTAAGAAAAATATTTTTTAGGCAGTTTTATTATTTTATTTATATTTTTTCAAAAAAATGGAAAAACAAGAATTACTTTTATTTAATCCGTCTGTGGGACTGAGAGAGGTTGGAGTTGGCATTGATGGGGATGTGTTGAATGAGCAACTGTCGGACGGAGTTTGTTGGTCATGATCATTGCTAAATGACATGAATACAAATAAATATAAATAGAGTATCCATTTATAAAAGAAATGAGATAATGATCATGTCGTCATTTTGAAAAGAAACTAATAAAATCTTTAGAAAGCTTTTCTTTCTTCCTCGTCATTAAGCTATACTTTTAAAATAAGAGAACAATAAGCAATTATGCCTAGCTATAGAAGCTGAGAGTTACTAATGAGTAGTGTCTCATTAAAACACGGCCGTAGGACATCATTAAAAATGAATGAGAGATAAAATCAAAATCTTACCAAATAGTCAGAGAGTCATATGCAGGATGAATGAAACGATTTTTGATTTCAGTCAGATAATCATTCAAACTTTTTTCCTCTTCCGCCGTTCGGCTGGGATCTTCCGCTAGACGAAGATATAATCTCCAATTACTTGATATAAATCCCCAGTGGCATGTAGACATTTCAGATTCTAATCCACTTTGATTGTGAGTATGTCCCACGAAATCTGACGGCGAAAACCAACTTCCACAATCAAAGCATTCAATGCATTGAGCATCATTATTAGTACATAACTGAGGCATTAAAATGCCTTTTTGCTGCCCGAAGCAATCGTGAACTACTCGGATTTGGTGGCGATATTTAATTGGTATGAAATAATTTTCCGTGAGATGTTGATTAGAAATTGTTTGAGTTAATTTAAATATTTTGCAAAGTCTTTCGGCATTCGACTGAGAAATCAGACCGCATCGAGTGGTTTTCGGGGGAATAATATGGTTGTGATGAAGTATTTCTAATTTTATGGGGCTGCATTCCGTGAGAATTATCCCTAATTTTTCCATGGTCAACTTGATTTTTTGGAAACTGAATATAAAAAAAAATATTTCAATGAAAGACGAAAAATATAAATTTATTTTATTTAAAAAATAACAAAATCTTTTATAAAACAATAAGAACGACATTTTATTATATTTTTTTATAATATATTTCGACGGTTTTACCGTAATCTTCAGAGAACTGATTATAGCTACTTTACGTCAATAGGTGATTGTGTAATATATTATGTAAAATCAATTAACAACTACTTGTAAAATACTTGCACAAAATTTTGAAATCACTTAAACTTAAGTTTAATGTTTAGGTTTGACAAATCTTAAAGAAACAAATAATCCTTTAAATGTAAAAATTATATCTCAGTCACTTAAGTATTGTATCACCTTCTCCTTGAGCCTGTATTCGAACTTAATTTATAAAAATACCTAATTGGCACAATACAATATACATTGGGGACACTGTCCGTTGTCTCTGCTAACGAGGGGGTAATGGTAATGTTACACAGTAAAAATTATTAAATCAATGTTCAAACGGCACTTTCAACCAATTCGTTAGTCGAATATTTTTTAAACACACACATATATATATATATATATATATATAATCTCATGACGTTAATATCATCGAAATATTTATTTATTTATATTATATTATATTTTAGATATTTTTTAAATATTATTTCTTTAAGGTAAAATCATTGGAAAAAAAATAAATCCCTACAAACGAATATTAAAATGTGTTTAAAATTTTATTTAATTTAATGAAAAATTTGGAATTATTTGTGGTTTTTCGTTTTATTTAAGCAATAAAATTTTCTAAAATTATAAGTTCTGTCAATCTCTATTTACTCAATCAACTGACAGATGAAAATGGGAATGTCAGCCTCAAATTCAGTTGCTAGCTATCAAGTGGATGTTGTAAACCACAGTAAAGAGCATGGAGATATTAGAAATGTCACTTAGGATTTTAAATATTTAAACAAAATTTTTCTGGTAATTCTTTCAGCTCTCAATAAATGAAGAGGTCATCGAAATTCAACTTATTAAGACTTCTTTTCTATTAAAAATAGCTAATTTTATTTAATTTTTTATAAAGTTGAAAGTATTTTACAATAGATATGATAATAGAAAAATCAGTGTATAGTTTTATTATTTTTTTCGATAATAATTTTATGTAGTATAAATCAACTTTCTTATCCTAACTGATCTGAAAGCCGCCCGCTATAAAACAAATTATAAAATGGTTGTTACATTGATATACGTGGTTTTTTTAATAATCACTCAAACTGGCAACGAAAATGAATTCCAAAAAGACCATTTTTGAACACACCAAGCTTACCATGTGTAGGCGTCCTTTTAAAACATAGTGTCCATTTCGCTATACACACTTCAGAAATCGGATAATGAACTCAAAAAACGCGTTTTTTGAAAAATTTATGGGTGGCATAAGGCGAAGAAATCCAAAATGGTAACCTTCAAATCGTCATTGGATCAGAACTGGATGCATCTTGAGGTGTTTGAAGAGGTAAAAATCACTCAATGTAAAATCTAGGCTGTATGGTGGATGATCCAAAAACCCTAGTCCTGCACCTTCATATGTGGCACAAGAAATGTCTGATATTTGCACTGGCACATTTTCGTAGAGACAACATAGTCGCACGTACTTCTGATTCGGTATATTCGTTCTATTCTGTTGTCTGGAGTAGGCAGCGTTGATGGCGATGCCTTTATCCTAAAAATCTATGAGAATAACAACTTTATGATCCCAAACAATTGAAAGCATGATCGTTCGTCCATGACTTGTCTCCATTTGCATCTTCAACGATGGCTTCTGTCTAGATAGTTTCCTCTCTGCTGACTCACGCTTTGTTTCTGGCAGATACATACAAAGTAGGGTTTCATCCTCTGTAATTACATTGCGATTGTTGAAATGAAAGTTAACTGTGTGATATTTAGCTGATTTAAAGTCGGTAACCTTCACCAGACAGAAGCACACTTGAACATTTGATGAAAAGGTTTATAGAAAGAATCTTTAAACGATCAATCAGAAAGGTCAACGTTTAGAGAACGTTATTCACGTTATTCCATGAACCCCAAGAAATCATAACGACGTGAATCCTCACAGATGTTCACAAGATTCTGAAAAAACAATTACATAGACGCACTTTCGTGTTGACCGGTTTTGACTGATTCCTTGGATACCATGTTCGTCGATATTTGCTTGACGAAATGTTTTTCTTTGGGTACATCTTAAAGCTGTGGTCGGTGAGTCATTGTCATACTTGTTTTGAAAGAACTAAGAAATGGAATTGAACTCGCCATTAAAGAAACTTATAAAAGACAATTTGGAATTGTTTTTTTGGAAATGAGAAAGCAATTCGTACAATTTGTCATCTAAGAATTTAACATCTAAGATGTATGGTACGCTAAATCCCGAAGTTTTGTGGTCCATATATTTCGGGTTTCCTTCTAACATGATCCCTGGATCCCAGCACCAGTTCCGGGTTTTTAATTTAACCCTTTCCTGGCTGAATTAAGAATTAATATGCTGTATATATACACTGAAATGTAGTAAAATATATGCGAAAGCAGTAAAGTAATTAGAGTAAAAATTTAATTGACAACAAATATATCTTATCGATCTTCCTTATCGATCTAAATAAAAAATGTTATCCCTATTCATTCATAGATGGCTATACAAGTCTGATATATATTATGATTCCATATGACATCAATAGTCAGTAAAGGGTTAAGTTAAAAGTAACATTTCTCTCTAAAAGCTTTTAGTAATGCCACATGAGCATGTTAATAATAAATCCGTGTAATGTACTCAATGTAGTAAATGAAACACGTAACTTTGTATACATTATAGTAATCTATCTTTAATGTAGTCCAAAAACAAACATCGTAGGTTTTGTAAATTGAAAGAGCACGTTTAATTAGGTAGGATAGTAAGGCACAAAAAGAGGTTATTTTTTATAGAAATCCAACAACTCAGCAGTTAGCTTAGCTTAACGACATTATACTAAAAGATTTTAAAAGTTTTCAGATTATCAAAATATAAACAGTCCATCAGCATTTGAGATCCAAACCTGAGCACCGACTTCAGTCATCTCAAATAAACCTCTAAGTACAACTAAATGGCATTACTTTACCTACTTTTTGAAGTCGTTTCGTAGGAAATACAGCATAGACAACGTATCATCATTCATGGAAGCACAAATGTGGGTTACAAAGAGACCAGCGGTTGAAAATGCTCGTCCGCATTCGACAGAATTTGATATTATTTTCACTAATGCTAAAAACCCTTTTTAGTGCAGGTATTTTAAAAATGTCAACTGTTTTTGGAAAGCAAGTTCCTTACTCTCAGGGTCATTGATACAGGCTATCAAATAAGCTTGAAATCGTTCTATAAGAGATATAGTTGATCAAGCTGCGGACGAAGAACTGGATGTAAAATAGATCATAAGTTTTCTTTAACTTTTGACGTATTTCAAGTTTTATCATTATATTTTTGACTCAAAACCTCATTTGGAAAACTATACATGTTTGAAAAACGATTTTTTTTAAAATTTTCAATTTACATGAAAAAAATTAAAAAAATCAATTAAAAAAATAAAAATTATATTTTTTCAAAAAAATAATAATAATAAAATTTAAAAAAATGAAATTATAATGTTTTAATTTTTTTTAAATAAAAATCGGAAAAAAATTTATTTATTAAAAAAAATAAAAAAAAACAAATCGTATAATTATGTATAAAAATATATATGTATATATACTCAAATAATTGCAAATATTGCCCATAATAAATTTTTAAAAGCAGGCATCTTCAGTCCCACCTCTAATGATGTACCATCAGTCTTCCCCTTAGGTATGCTAATTTGTAACACTTCCTGTTTGCTAATGTTCAAGCGCTCTCCCACAGAAGTTATCAAATAATGAACGTTTGATTAGTTATATATTCCTTTTTATTACTGACAAAAGATCCCGATTGAATGTCTTGTGTTTGATAGTATTTTCATTCATTACTCTGATATATTATCCATAATTTTTCTAGGCGCTCGAATAACAATTTTTGTTTTAATAAAACTTATTTTCTCTTTCAAAAAAAAAACAAAAAAAACACAAACAAAAACTGATTAGTTTTTCAATCAGGGGTAATAAAATAAAGGAAAACCCATATATAATTTATTACTTCTGATTGAATTTAATGTGAATTTTATGAGAATTTGTATTTTTTGATTAATTTTATTTCTCTTTGCAAAATATCATTATTTAATGAAGGTATTAATAAATATTTTAACTATTTCCAAAAGCAGATGACATTTTCTATATCCAAGACATAATGAGTATTAATTAAAACAAAAAAATATTTATTAAATAATGACATACATTATTTCTGGCTATACTTTATGTAAAATATTGAAAAAAATTGATTATTATTAATAATAATTATTATTAATATTATTCGATGAGTCGCCATAGATAAATTAGTAAAAAAAATAAATATTAATAAATAAATTAATATTTTTCTATTAATAAATTATTCTCTACAAAATTGTTGATGTTAATAATGAGAATTTATTTATTTTATTAATTTATTTTTTTTATTATATGAAAACATTGATTTTTTAGGGAACTTTAGATTTTCCAATGATATTTTTTATTAACAAAAACTAAAGTACCGTGATATTTCGAAAATAGGCGCATCCAAAAATAAGCGAAGGTCCGCTTATTTTAAGCTTTTGTAGCCAAAAATAAGTGCATTACACTCTCTTATTCATACAGCACCAAATCTAACCGAAAAGAAATCCAATGAGTCATATGACTCATTATACGGTAACAATTAACGTGATAATATTTATTTTTGAAAATCCCGGTATCATTTAGCTTTTATTAAATATATATTAATGTCATGTATTTTAGGGTTGACCAAAATTTTATGTTTTTTCTACTAAATAAAGATTTTATTTTTTAAATATTTTAATTATTTAAGATTTTATCTACATGTGAAACACACTATTTTGAATTACTCCATAATAATACTTTGTAATAGATCGTTTATAAAATTGTTTTAAAACATTATATAAAACTTAGAAATTCAAGTCATTTTACGAATTTTTCGGAAACAAGGCTTCAATGAAGAGACACTAACAGAGAAGATATAGAAAGTTTAAGTTGCAAATTGGTCTAAGATCACACTACAAGAATGTGGATTAGTAAATCAACAATGGCTGGTTCAGGTCGATCTTCAGCAATCCATGAAAAACTTTTTACTTTCAAAATGAGAATAGTAACTTTCATAATGAGAATAATGATTATGATAGAACAGTAAATGATAATCATATTAATTTTTTTTTATTAATTGTTAATATCAATTTCATTAACATTTAATAAGTATTACAGCTATAAATCCGGTAACAATCACTAAAATCTCCGACCAGAATCAATAGCATTTTGTTTTCCTAACTAAACATTCCTCAAACTTGAATTATCCGGAATCTTCACAATCTAGGAATAGTCAAAAGGCATTGTTTTATGCTAAATTAACTTAAATTCAAACTGGAAGACGTTGAGTGACCTGCCAAAAGTGGTGCTCATTATTGTTTGTGACAAAATTTGGATATATATTACCAATCCAGACAATGAAAATCAATATTATACCTCAGACAAAGAGTGGATCAGGTTACAAAACATAATCGATTCTCAATAAAGACCATTTTATGTGCCTTTTGGAATTTCAAAGGCGTCAAAAACGTCTCTTCAAACTAATTTCAAATTTTCAAACTTGTGAGGAATATTGGATGCGTGGATGTTTTTGTGTAGTGTTTGCATGTTTAAATGTTGTATGTTGATTTGGGATTGTGCCTCTCCTAACCAGATGGATTATCAATATTTATTTTCTTATAATCTGAAACTAACTTATTTAAATTTAGATTTAATATTCAAATTTTTAATTTTTATTCTTGCAACTTTTAAATAATTTTATTGATTTTATTTTTGTAAATTTGTAAATAATTAAAATCAAATTAATGTTTAAAAATGACTATAGAAATATTTTATTTAAGCCAATAAAATTTAAATTAAATATTTTTAAATAAAATAATCTTCTCAAGTATAGTTCAGATTATAATGGGAGATATTGAAAATTGATTGATGGATCTAAGTGATAAAGATGATAAGAAATGTGAATGTAATAAATGTTCTGTCAAATGTGTGAGTTCTCTTAACAAAACTTTCAACAGCAACTTGTTTTTCGCTTAACTTGATCAAAGCTATCGGACTTTTTACTTTGAATTTAAAATGTATCTAGCAGTAACATTGTATTTAAAGTTATGTCCCGAAATATTAGAATGTTTGACGGTCTTTAAAAAGAATATTTTTTGCTTAGTAATATTATAATAAAAAATATAAATCATAATAATATAAAATTCTGAAAATTTTCTAATGAGAATTAATTAACATACATGTGGTGGATGTAATCCCAAACGTAATTTGCCTAAGGTTATCAAATTTAATCTTAGCAACATTGCGTTTAGAAAAGACGTGAAAAACTTATTGAGAAAGAATATTTTTATCAATTCCAAGTAAAAGAAATTAGTGAGACAATTAATTGAAGATTCATATTGGATTTCACATACTTATTACTGGATGCTATTTTCTGCCCCCCGGCCCATTGTTGGTTCGCGGTAGCTGCCCTCGCCGGGGATGCCGCTCAGTGCTGAAAACGCAAATATGAAAAATATCATATTTAATTATAGCCTATCAGGTGTCGATCTTTCCTGATTGATGGTTACGCTGTCCCCACAGATTCGGTTGTTTCTTCACGTTTGAGAAATCTTATTTACATCTCATATAATTAAATTATTTTTCCCATTTATATATATATATATATATATATATATATATATATACTTATACATATAATATTATATATTTTATATAATATTATATATATATATATATACATATCATAATTTTATATAATATATATATATATATATATATATATATATATATATAATATATAATATAATATATTAAAATTTGTTGAATATTACCTTTTAATAAAAAAACTTTAATTTATTATTTTTTTGTCATTTATGTATTTAGATCTTTTAAAAGTTTAATATAAAAACTTTTAGTCCTATTTTCATAAAATAATTTTTACTTCACAAACGAAAGAATCAATAATATATTTTGAATTTCATTAAATTATTTTTATTATTGATTTTTTAACAACCAAAATTATTGGTCTTTGATTGGTCAAAATTAGTAAATATTACTTTATAAATTGTAACAATCCGTCAAATATTGCTAGCGTAGAATTATTTTATATAATTCTGGTGAAATATTTTCAATTTATATAAAATTATATTAAAAATTATTCTAGATTTATTTACATATCTTTTAATATTTTCTAATTAAAATAATTAATAATTATTCAATTTTTTTTAAATTAAATTTTGTATACATAAATACATATTATTTTCAGAATAAATTACATTTAAAATTAAAATTAAACTATGTTTCTGTTGTTAATACTTTTATAAATGTTGAATAAAACATGTCCAAAAAATAATTCTTTCCAAAAAGAATGTTTAGAAAATAATGGTTGAAAATTATTTATTTACCATTTTTTCTTCTTTACGATTTTAAAGAAATTAAAACGATCAGGAAATTTATTTTTCACGAAAATTTAATATGGAAATTTACCAAAATCCTTTTTCCGTTCAATTATGAACTTTCCGTTCGGCTGTTAGTTAAAGTAAAAGTATTTCTTTTTATGAATAATCATATTTATAATAATATTATTAATATCCAAAACTTTTATTTAATTAAAAAAAAACAAATAATAATAAAGAAATATTATATATATATGAGGCTATTAAACTGAAGTATTTAGAAAGAGTACAGAATCGGGATTCCTCATCACTTCCTGTGATTCCAAGTACAATAAAAATAGGGTTAAAGATTAATACACAGAATTTGGAATTTATCATCTAATTATAATTCTATGGAAAACAACTTTGTTGATCTTAAAAGTAGGTTCAACAAGAATAATGAAAAATATTTAAATAAATTTATAAAAAATACAATTGATTCAATTCAATTGAAGTCAAATAATATGAAAACATAATAAATAAATGTACTCTTTGTCTGTCGGGGCAAGAGACTTGAAAAATGTTTAGTAAAAATAATTCCTCCTGGTCTTAACTCCCTTATAAATAACATTACATTTAGTCTTTAAGCTAATCTAGTTTATCAATTTGAATGTCCAAATGTAAATCCTTGCACAATGAAGAAACTAATCTTCAGGTCCGTACTAGAATTGCTAAACATACTCAATCGAGTAGAAACAGCTCTATTTTTGATCACATTAAAAAATGTAAAAATACAGAGAAGGTTAACTAGGAGTATGAATTTTCAGTATTAAGGACATTAATTGAATTTTCAATACATTTATGGATGTCACAACTTGAATTACTGCTATGACAACTCTCCACAAAACTTGCGTAGCAAGTGATCCTTCTTTATTGATATTTTTTAATTCTATTTCTAAACATTTTATTATTCAAATAAATTTAAATTAAAATTTTTATACAATTCGATTACAAAATAATTTATAATTTAAATTTTAATAATTGATTGAATAATCCGACGTTTTAAAATATCAATCTTCCATCTGGGTTCGAGAAACACAATCCTAAAACAACATACCAAACAATATACAATAAAAAAAATTCAAAAATATTCCTCGTATTCAGTATTTAACACAAATTTCAAAACATATCATTAGAGGATGGTCACTGAAACATTATTAATAAAGCATTGAAAACCATGCTTAAATGTCAAAAGTGAGTTGTCCAAAAGAAATTTATAAATTGCGTAATAGTGCAATATAAATCATTAGTTTTCTGAAATAACCTCACAACTGACGATGCCGTAATCACGAAATTTGTGTTGCCCTCGAATAAAAATTAAAGAAATGACGTCTTTTATTTTCTGTGTTTATTACGTTTCCATTGACATTAAATAATTATATATATATATATATATATGTATATATAAGATAAAAAAATTTAATTTACTAAATATATTTTTTTCCATTTTTATCGCAAAATTTATTGACTCTAGCTTTTTAATTGAATTTAAAAATACAAGAATTAAAAACGTAGATTTCTTTTTATCTTTTCCTATAGATTTGAGAGTGATGTCGACGAAACAGAGTCAATATCATGTCATTTCACACAGTTCGACTATCTTTATGAATTATTTATTGATATAAAAATACGATTAGCATTATCGTTTCAATGTTACAATTATAATAAAAAGTGGGGTAAGATATTCAGCTGAGAGGAAAAGGATGTCAATGCAGTGGCAGTCGTACGAGATGACACAGCTTCTCCCTACTGCCTGAATCGTTGGTAATGGTACTTACTTATTCATTGTAGAAAGATATTATCAGCTAACAATGCAAAAATATAATTCAGAAATCAACGTTGATTATTCTACTAATTATATAAACAAATATCTTTCAGTTCATTAAAACAAAATTGTTGAAGTGTCAAGAACAACGAAATGAAATTGAATTTTCAATTTAATCTATTAAATTAAATTTATTTTGCTCTTTTTTTAAAGAAAATAATTCTTTACTCTTTCTTTTGTCATCTCGTTAATTTTCAATAAATATATATCTAAAGTTAATTCAAAAATATCGATTTATTTTATTTATATTTTTTTATATTATATTTTTAAATTTTTGTAAAAAATTTGACAGAAGAGAAAAAAAATGTTTACTTTTTATCGCCGATTAAATCGAGAACCTGAGGGAAACAAAGTAGTTTTTCCCCACCGCTCTCGAAGCAGGCTACTTGGTGGTTCTGAAGGATCGTGAAGCCGAAAGAGTCGAGCTCACAATCTTCCCGATCTTGGTAATACTCCAATCCGTCGAACTCGTCGTTGAAATTCATGTCTGTCTGGCTGTCTTTGTCGTTGGTTTCCGAGCATGTGTCCGCCAACTGTCTCGTTTTAAGTCTGTCTAAATTGACAATCAAACTCCCAAACCAAGCATCGTTTATTTGGCGAAATCTCATTGATCGTTGTTTAACTAAATAACAAAGACGCTAAAAAAGCACTTATTAAACTATATCTACTGTCTCAAATGACCAATCAGAATCAACGGAAATCTGGGATACAAATATAACACAGATTCATTATATTATATTCTCCTTTGATTGATTGCCCAATCTTGTCAGCATATTCGATGGTTGGAAACGTTTCGCGTTTCGCTATTTCCTTAGGCAAATTGCTTTCAGAAAAAAATGATATCAAAATATGTGTACTATTGTGACTGTATCAGACTGAAAACAATTGTTGGTTTTGTTTGAATTTATCATATTTTGTCAATAAGTACTTGAGTATCGTGTCTGGAGGATGTAAGAAGTACAGAAAAGACATTAAATGATTAACTAAATTTAGTGTTCATAACTTTATTTTTATTTTATTAACCTTATTATTGTTTTATTGAAATGATTATCAAGGAAAACATTCAATAATTACATACTCATTATTTCTCTCCCTTTTGGACCTCAACCGTTTGGCCGTGAATGCACCCCCAATTATCAACAAACCTTTATCATGGCTTTCTTTTTGCAGCCGCTCTTCACAAAGCTTCCATGTTTGTGGGGTCCACATTCTTTTAAGTCGTATCAGTGTCTTTTAATATTGTTCAAACTATTAGAAAACGTTTAATCCTATTGAACAGGTAAAGACAATGATTCATATCACTAATTTCGCAAATTAAGGCTTCCGTCATGACCAAACTAAAATTCTCTTGAATGGCACATGTAAGGAAAAATACAAATCAGTTATAAAATTTATTAAGCTCACAATCTTCAAACAACGTGCGTTAATTTCTAAATATTCAAACAAATATATCCTTTATCTTTTTTAATATTTTTTAATATATCTATATATTTTGATTTACATTATAATCGAAGAGTTTTCATAAGTATACTAGAAAAAGACCCTTCACATATGACTGCATTTTTGAATTTGAAAGTTTCTGTTTTAATTTCTAAATCGTAATTATTATAATTTATTACTAATTCTTTGTTGATTTAACATTCAGTCAGTTAAATCGGCTCCCGGGGCCTTTCGGCAAAGACACTGTACAGATAGAACCATCTCGATGCAGGCTATACAGTGCGATCTCAACTTGACGTGGATTCACTCACTGTTCCTCCACTTTTTCGCATTTCATCAGCATATGTATGATCATAGTAAAATTTAAGCTTGACCAACAAACCGTGAATCAAATGATAACGAAATTTTGCAAATTTAACCTAAATTGATTTCTAGAAATATAATTAGTAAATAAGTGATATAAATAGCCATTTAGTACTTCAATAAAAGTTTTCACGAAATTCTTTGTAGAAATCATCAAAATCGACATTATTTGAAAGCGGTGTTAATTTAACCATTTAACAACTTGTAGGGTTTTTGATCGATTTCATCGCTTTCCAAGCGTTTTTCGGCCAAGGCGCTGCACCGACAGAATTGTATAGACGCGAACTATCCAAATTATCCACGCACATAAGTGGATTCACTCCGGTTCATCCGCACTTTTACATTGAGAAGCGTGACAGACAAACAAAAAAAACTTTTTAGACAAATAATTTTTTGGACCTTAGCCGTTGGGCCATGGACGTACCCAATTATGCACAAGCCTTATAGCTTTGTTTTTGAATTTTTTTAGTGTGTCTGTAGGCAAATAACCTGGTGGCATCCATCTCCTTTTCAGTTTAATTAGTTATTTTAATTTCGTTAATTTGTCAATTGTTACTAACTTATAAATTACAAGTCAAGTTGACCAGGAAAATCCACTACAATGTCTTGGTTAAAATTGATGGCAAGAATACAATGCTCCATTTATACAAAAATATATTTACACAATTACAACCAATTACTGATATTATACAACTTTTATCAAATTGACTATCGATATTTGACTTCGGATTTTCCGTTTAAATTTCACTAACACAATAAATTTGATCTTGTTGAAATCAGCAACTTATTTTGAATCGATAATCTCGATCGTAGTTCTGCAGCGAAACGATTTGAAAATTATTTGATGTCCGAATATTCTGTTACAATTTCTTCTTGCTTTTAACACGACGCACGTTCTGCAAAATGTGTCATTTAAATAAACTTTTTCAAACTTAACATTTTAATTTTGTATTATCTAAAATTTTATTACTTTTATTAATTGAGAAACTTAATTTTTAAGTTTTCCTAATGTTAAACCGGACGTTTAAATTTTAATCTATTTTTCTTTAATTTAATGTTTTATTCAATTTCTTTAATAAAATTTAATTTACTATATTTAATTTATTTCTTTTATAATCTCATTAATGTTAATGTAAATAACCGCTTCTTAACTTATTCGAACTCACAAATTTTCCTTTAAACAAATTACCATCCGTAACACCGAACAGTCGTAAACTTGAAGAACATAATCAAGACTACCCACGTTAAAACAATGGGAAATCTCGAAAGGATATTTGTATTTTTTACATCTACTGTTGCAGTTTGACCCTTCTCGAGAACTTCAAACATTCTAATGAGGGTAAAAATAAACTTTCTCATCTTTTGTAAAACATTAGCGCTAAATCTTCACTCTGCTTCTGTGGTTCTTTTTTACGACGTAACGAATTTAGTGTGAGATACAATGGTGACCATTCCAAACAATTACTCAGAATCTCCGCTCATTGAACATTTACATAATACATGGAATTGACTTTCGTTGTTAAAATATATTTCAATTTTGATTTATGTTCTTACTTTTTTAATGTTGAAAATCCGACAGAAAATCGCGAACACACTGTATAAAATAAGTATACCGAATCAGACATTTTATGGAGAAGAGACCTTTCTTATGGAATTAAAAAAACATTTAAATTTAACTTTTCTTTCATTTCTTTTCTTTCAAAATCATTTATCATTTTGTACATTTGATGAGAAAATTATTTATAAAAATAAAATAAATGAAGTTTTTAATCTCGTTCTCCCACTTTCATATGCTAAAAAAGGAATACGTTAACTAATCTGTTCGATTTGAATGTGTTCTCTCAGATGAACTCATGGTACTTATTTTAATTAAATTATTATTTAATTAAAATTTTGTAATGAAAAAGTCATAATTTGTCATATTTAATACCTAATGATTTGTTAATGCATACATACAGGGTTGTCAACTAAGTTTTTTCCGAAAATAACCAAAACTATCAAATATAATGTCCAATCATTTATCATCATCAGCCAATTGTTTAAAATAGCAGCCATTATTGACAATGCAACGTTGCCAACGTCCTGGCAACTTATTGATACCATTATCGAAGAAGGATCCGGCCTTGGTGCTCAACCACTCCTGAAGTTTCTCCTGAACCTCCTCAGAAGATACACAGTTCTGACCTTTCAAAGCTCCTTTCATTGGTGAAAATAGATAGTAGTCTGAAGGAGTCAGATCCTTGGCGAGGTAATGTTTGTTCATTTTCATGAGATTCTGAAGCACTGCGTCGTGGCTAATTCCAATTTCTTGGTCAATGAATCTCGTTGTGGCAAATTTTTTCCCTCTGGAATTCGTTCTTTATCTTCAGCCACTTCATAAGAAGGTCGCCCACTGCGAACTTTTTCATTTACCTCGAAGTTACCGTTCTCGAATTTCTTTACACAGTTGGACGTAGTTAATCATTCTTCCAGTGTGTTGTTTATCTCTTTTGCAATGTCTACAGCTGATAATTTACGCTTCCAACAATAGAAAATAAGCTTTGTCACGTCTTCTCTGTTGAAATTCATAGTTTACTTTGAAAGATGGCAAAATAATGTAATATCGTATTACTCTTGCATTTATTATTGCATCAAATTATTGCACTTTTATTATGTAAATTGAAATAAATATTAATAAACTTTTGATAGTTATAATGTGTATTAATCATACAATATGCACACTAAATTTGGATTTCTTAGCGGTCATAGATCTCCAGATACAACCACAAATGCATTGGAAAAAACTTAGTTGACAACCCTGTATATATATATATATATATATATATATATATATATATATAAATCTCACGAAATATATAAATCTAAAAATTGATTTCAATGACATGGATGACATTTTTTAAAGTAATTCAGCATCAACATAATTAAAGTTCTTCCGAAGACGATAATATAAGTATCAACGAAGAAACGAAATGATGAAATAAAAGGTGAAGATGATGAAGAAATAGTACCTTTGAAAGTAGTAACGTTTATGGTTATTGTAGTAACCCTACCACGATTTATTAACATTCATATATTTATATTATAATGTTTTAATTTAACCATTATTATTATATTATCATTACTATTTTATATTTCATACGTTTATTACAATTAAACATTATTGTATTTATGTTATTATTGTATCATAATAATTACCCCATGGTTTAATGTAAATGGGATAAAATTAAATTCAAAAAATTAAAAATTAAAAAGATTGATTTTCTTTAATAATAAATCACAAATTTTAATAACAAATTAAAATTATTATTAAATTATCTCGACCGAACTATTTTTCGCCAACCTATCTCAAGTTTCATACAAAATTGTTTCGTCGGTACAATTCAATAAATTATTTGAAAAGAATTAAATCAGAGACGAAAATATTACTTTTACGAAAAAATTCCTCTATTCTAAAAAGAAAATAAACAAATACTAAATAAACAAGGCATAACGTAAAAAATACTATCCGACAATAAACCATCCTATCAAAGACCTATTTGTCAAAGACAACAACCATTCAATTACCACAAATATATTTTACGATTAAACCGAACTAAAAGATTAAGTAACATTATTAATTTGTTGACTTCAATCTTCTACAAACTTGTTTCTTGTTTCGCGTGATCTAAGACCGATTCATCTTCTTTTTAATCCTTCCATTATAATCGTTAATAATTTGTTGGATATATTTATGACATACATTTAAAAAAATTAAAGCTATTTATTCACTAATAATTCAAGGTTAAATTTACACAGGGATATTATATATAAAAATTATATATTTTGATCAATCAATACCATTTTACTTATTGATATATACCATTTAACACTCTTGATGTAAATCAATACAGATAACCTATACAAAAAAATCCATACAAATTAATCACTCTAGACAAATTAATTTCAACATTATAAATCTCGTGAGTAAATAATATCATCCTACACATTTTTATATAACATATACCTTACTATATATAACATATACCTTATTATATTATATTAGATTATTATATTATATTAGATTCAAGCATTTATTATCGGCACAATGTTATAAATTAATTGACTTTTCTAAATCTCCCTCAAAAACACGTTTTTATTGAAATAAATAGGTTAATTATTTATAAAATTAGTCAGCATTCACTATTAAGTCAATCGATTAAGGCTTTTGATCATTGATTAGATTATAAAAACAGAATCCTTTCTATTTTACAGTTTTTCTACAGGAGATATTTGAGTTCTATGAGCCGTAGTTCTGTGAATCGTTATTGACAAGACATTGCGCACCATCAATAAACATTCAAATTGTACAAAATAAAGCCTTTTAGAATCTTACAATCTAAATTTAAATTTATAAACATTTTCCACAATTATCCAATAATGTCGAATAAATAAAATAAATAAATAAAAATAAAATATAAATAAACATTTTACAAAAAAAGTAATAAATATTAAATTATAATTGCTGATGATGAAATACAAAATTCCAAAACATGTAAAATAATCAATTACCTAAAAAGGTTTTAAATTATTTTTCAAACACACACACACACACACATATATATATATATATATATTCAAAATATTTATTTAACAATAAATAAATGGTGTTTGACATTTATAATAGAATATTTTTTTTAATTAAAAAATGAAAAATATTAGTAAAATTTATTCACAGGTAAATAAATAAATAAATTATCCTTTTTTGATGAGTCACGAATAAAAAATGTTTAATTAAACAATTTTTTAATTTATTAAATTTTCTTTATTGATTTCTATCTTCTAAGTTTATAGAACAACTAATGACAAAAATATATATATAATTAATTATATCTATCTTAATTGTAACAATTATCCGAATTGAATGTATTCAGATAATAATATGTTCAACTATAATTTATTAATTGTCATAAATTTTACAATTAAATTATCATTAAAAATTATCATTGAGATTCGTTACGAAACTTGTTTTTGATTAATTTATTTAAATTTTTTTAGGAAACTATATAAATTTCATTTTTACTTTTCAAAAAGAATTATATTTTTAATGGAACATTTCAGAACTTCGAAGTTCTCGACCTCCGGAATAAGTCGATTTTCTTCTTTTTCCTTTTGAAACTAGTTTATCATTTCGACCTAATTCATATAAATTCTAGTTTGGAAAATAACATCCTTTTTGTAATAAAAAATAAGTTCTTCTTTATTAATAGATAAATATTATTCGATACAATTACAAGATTTCAAAATAAAAAATTCGCAATTACTAACTCGTTTATTATTATATATATTTTATATAACTACCTTCATGACTTTAAATTTTATCAGAGAAGGAATAAATCTAAATGGAAATCAAATAATTTTAGGAGCTATAACGACATAAAGTTAGCTTTAGTACTTGAAACATGTGGATATATATATATATATATATATATATATATTATGATTACTTAAAAAAATTTCATTTAGCTGATTGAGATTTAAATAATTTAAAATATTTTAATTAAATATTAAAATTAAAAAATAAAAATATTACACATATTCGCTTCTATAAAGAAAATATTCGTGTTCACATGGAAATTATTAGTTTTTAAAGAGAAATTATTTTTCAAATATAAATTATAATTTTTATACAAAAAAGGTAAGTATTAATTTTAATTTAATTTCTTTAAATCAAATGGTAATTTAGTCATTAAACAAAAATAACACCATTTTAATTTAAAAATTTTTTGGACCACATAGTGAAATGTCATGGAACTCAAAGGAGGGTATTTGATAATGATTTTCGGGTTTTGATTAGTAACTTTGATCACAATTATGCAAGGACAATTACTGAAGCACTCTTGATAAAGTAAACCTAGTCTAAATGTGCAAAGTGATTCGTCCAATCATATTAGAGTATTTTGACGTAATGGTCATCTTTCTATATAAACAATAACTTTCTAATTAAATACAGAACTGAAGATGCCTCAAAAGTGGCGAAACATGTTTTCCAATAAAAATTTAAAATTAAAATTGTGTTATTAATTTTAATATATAAAATATTAATTTATTTAAACTTTAACGCTTTTTTGAAAAATTTTAGGAGTATATTCTATAATTTTTCACTTGTTCCATTATATTTTATATGACTTATTTCAAAATAATACAGGGTTTTACACTTAATTAAAAATCTTCTATTCTTATTCCTTTAACTGCAAATTCGCGCATATGTTGATAATAATAATTTTTCATATTTGCAGCTTTGCTTTATTGCAGTCATTAATTTCTCTCTATTAGTTCTATTTAATCACATTTTCCATTTAGAAAAAACCTCGTCAATTGGGTTTAACTGTGGGCCGTATGGTGGCAAATAAATAATCTCATGCCAACAGTTTGCTACCATATCTTTTTTCCGATCCTTTATGGATACTGAAGTTATCCATGATGATTTTAAATTAGATATTTTGCATTTGTAAGGTCTTTTTTTAACAAAAAGTTTCATATTATCACATATTGAAATAAAAAAAAACAAAACTACTTTCTTCACATTTTATTTTAAAATTAAAAAAAATTATTTTACAATTTTAAAACACATAAATTAAATTATTTGCACACCGGATTAAATTAAGTGGACAACCTTGTAATATAGAAACAAAGATGTCTGTTACATAATTAACAATTTCTATTTAAGAATGAATATTTTCTATATAGAAACGAATAACAGTGTAAATTTTACATAAGAAGCTTTATTTTATACGTTTCGAGTGGTCTAAACTGAATATTTGAAGTTAAAAATTATTGAAATTAAATATAATCTTTGAAAAAATTGTATTTTAAAATCAATTTAATTTTTAATTAAAAATTTTAATAATTTCAAATAATGCTAGAAAATATATTTTTATTGTAAAATTATTGGAATATTTTAAAATAAATAAAACAAATATTTTAATTAAAGAAATTTATGAAATAATCATTAATAACAGAAAAGAAGCGAATTTTCTATATAAAGTTATGTATAATAAAGATTATTATTGCTTATTTTTAATATTGTGCAAATTATGACTCTAGGTAATTAACAAATTTAATGCAAAGAATTAGTTTAATATTATAAAATTTTAAATTAAAAATATAAATAAAATTTCTAAAATTTCATCGATATTAAATTTTTTTTCAAATTATAAATTAATACACTCGTAATGTTTCAATGAATATTATTAAATAAAATTATTAATAATATCCATTTATTAAAACAACTGAAATCTAATAAATTCTTCAATTTTCAAACGATCAAAGATAATTTTTCAAAACAATTCACAATCTCTCCAAAAAAAGAACAAACATTCCATTATTAATAATAAAAATAATATTTTTTCTTTGATCAAAAAAAGAAAATATTATGTTTTTTTTGTTTTTTTTCAAATTAAATTTATAATACAAATAAAAACAAATTGACGATTTCATTAATGAAAAAAAATAAATATTAAAACATATCCACAACTTTATTAATCGTTTAAGGAATAAAATTCAACAAATAAATTACGAAAAAAATCAAAAAAAATAGAAAAAGCATCAAAAATATAATATAATAAAATATTATATAAAGTCAAATATTATAGTATTATATGAAATATAATAATATAATACAATATATTATATTATATATTTTAAAATACTAGAAAGTAATGTATATAAATCAGAAAAAAAAGAGAAAAGAACGTTGAGGAGAAATAAAGTCAACAGTTAATTTTCCTTGTTTGTTTGAAACAACAATTTCACAAGTGAGAACATCACTTGTTTTAATGGATCATAAATCCGATGGCTGATATTGCCCCAGCGCACACAGCCCAGGCTCAGATTTAATCGATCGATAACATCGCCGGTGTTGTCAACGAGCTGGCCCGGTTTAAATGGTATCGCTTTTGTCAAGTAATAATGGTATCTAGTCGTGTCATTGCTGGCCAAGTCGTCGTCATGGCAACCGGTTTATCACAGCCAATTTCCTCACAGTCAGACAAAATATGCGATATCGCGCACCCCCTTCCAATCGCACCAACCACTTGATTTTGGAATGAAGTTAAATTTCTTTATCGATTTTTTCATTTCATTTGTTTAGGGCGGTTGATTTGAAAGATTTTCGTGTTCTCTTTTCTTTCTCCTTTTTTTCCTATCGTTTTTATTTTAAAAATTATTTTTATGTTATTTTATTTTTTATATTTTTATTTTTCAGTTTCATTTTAATAACAAAAACTTTTTAATCGATTTTATTTCCTTATCAAAATAAAATAAATAAATATTTTTTTTATTTATTTATTTTTGTTTGTTTATTTGTTTTAAAAACGTGTTTTAATAAATAAAAATTAAACACTTAATTTTGATAAAAAGTGAAGTTTTTGTGAATTTAATTTATTCTTAATTTTTAGTTAATTATGTAATTAAATTAAAAATAAAGATTATTTTTAATTATTACTAATAATTTATCAATAGATTAAATGGGTTTGATTTTTTTTTTAGAAATTGAGAAAAAAGATTTTAATTTTTGATTTGATTAATTTATTTTTATTTTTGAGATGGGGTTTTACGAAAAATGTAAGACAAAAATGAAATACTAAAGAATAAATTATTTGTTTAAATCCTTAATATAACTTTGTTACACATTTGTAGGAAATTATGTAACACGTTTAATATTTTTTATTACCAGGGGATTTTATCTATTAAAATAAAATATTATTTTTTGTGTAACTGTAGTCCCTCAAGCTTCTTTAAAAATATTTACTTCCGTAAATAACAAACTTCCTATTCTTGACATTCTTTTCACTAGGATGAATGGAAAATATCGAACTGAAATTTGCAGAAAGACAACAGATACAAATTACATACATAAACACGGGTTATGAAGAAAACATATTTTGAAGAATTCCATATTCTGAAGGATTCAAAGCATTTAAGAACAGTATTTGCAAGTGTCAAAGTGGTTTCAATGATATCCAAAGATTAATGCTTTCTTAAAGCATTCTTAATCCAATAGATCTAATAAGGTTCTTGACTACATTTTAAAAATAAAATCTCTTCTTCTTCAAAGGATGAGGTTTGTTTTAGAGAAGAGCTTCGATTCACATTATGAGTTAATCATTTTTAATAAGACACTTCAACCCATTAATTTATGTTAAAATGGACAAAATAAGACCATCTCAATTCTTAAAATTATTAATTAAAATTTTTTTTCTCAATTATTGTCCATTAAAATACTGAGTAAATCTTACATTAATTAACATTTTATTACATAATGTTATTTTATTATGTTATGTGTGGGCCTAACATCTCTTTTGAATGGTATTGAGCCACTAGTCTCTTTAGAGGGTCCACCAAAACTAAAGAGTGCTTGCTGCTCCCCAATAAGCTTCCTACGGGGTCGGATCGTTTCAGTCTCCGATATCTCTTTGGCTTCCCTGTTACAAACGACCAATCATGTACTTTGACTGTGTTGGTAGACTTAGCACAGCCGAGACAGGGGCACTTGAACACTTCCCTCGTTGTTGAGTCAGTGATTCTAAAAGTCAAGTGCGTAACTTCGGGATTAATAGATCGCTCCACCACCATTGAGATAGTCGGCGGTTCTGTCCCTAACTGAGGATTGGTAAATGGTATGTTTTGTGGTGTGTCTACTTCCGTTGTATTGATTCCTTCATTTGTTGCACTTGTTATCGGTTGAATTTGATTTTCTTCCTCTGTGTTAATGTCTACTCTGTGATTCTTATTCAGATGTCTTATTAACCATCCTCTTGTCTTATAGCTTTTGTTGGATTTGTGGCAATTAAACTTGTTAGCTCCATCCGGTTCTTCCTGATCACCTCTCTCTATGTGATTCATCTTTATGTACCTGTTAAGTTCATTTGCTTCCGCAAACTCTTTGAAGCAGTCTTCTTTAGGGCATTGAATTATCTTCTCTCTCTGGCAGATAAGTTTGGGTAAACTTGTTGCAGTCGTCTCTGATCTTCCTTTCCTAATGAGTTCAACTATGTATGTGCTCTGTGAAATGGTGGGGTGTTGTACAAATTCATTGTAATCAACATCTTCGCCGAATAGCCATTTCACATCGAAACGGAGACATTCCTTCATCATTTTGTTTGCTACTTCCACTGATCTTCTTTCCAATTGGTATAGTTACTGACCACAGTCTCTGAAGTATGTTCGTCTCTGTGGAGTCCATTTTGCAATGGAATGTGAGTCTTTTACATAGAAGTATATTCATTGGGTGTGGTAGCCCTATGTTTATAAGTTCCGTCCGAATCTTTTCTGTCTTCTTCACTCTCATAATCATTCTCGATCATAGGTTATTGAAGGCCTGTAGTTTCTGTATGCACTTCTCTGTAATCCTCCAGTTTTCACTACTGCATTAAAATGCAGAGAAGATACAAGTCTAGATAATTTTCCTCTTGTTCCTTATGCTTAACTTGGAGCTCCTCTGTATTGGTTTAAGACTTCTTACTTTTTGAAAGAAATATTGTCGCCATTAGAGGTGCTAATGGAGACCCCATTGCCACTCCATCAACTTGCATGTACCATTCATTATTAAAAATAAATGGAACATTTTTTTGTACTAAATTCTAAAAGTGCCTTCATTGCTTTACTACTCATTGAAGCCACTTTATTTTCAACTAATTCATCCCATAATTTAGTACATAAATCAATCGTTTCATTTAAAGGTAC